>ONZH01016782.1:0-49013 GCA_900303285.1 Rhinella marina | reverse complement strand
CCGCACCGCAAAAATGTAGTGCAGGCGCTACTTTTTTGCGGAGCGGAGGCACGGCCAGAAACACCATGGAAGCAGACTGTGGTGCTTCCGTGGTGTTCCGATCTGTGCTTCCGTTCTGAATCTCCGTGATTGCGGACCCATTGAAGTGAATGGGTCCGCGATCCGTGATGCGGGCTGCACGCGGCCGGTGCCCGTGTATTGTGGTCCCGGCGTATGCGGGCCGCAATAAGGCCACAGGCCGGCACCGGCCGTGTGCATATGCCCTAACACAGCTCCCGTCCTGACCTCCCAGCACTGACCGGGTTGCATAGCGTTATATTGATTTATGATGCTATGTAGAGATGAGCGAATCTATTCGCCGCTTCATAGATTCGATACGAATCTTTGAAATTTTCCGCTGCGAAGCGAATACGGATTTTTTGAGATTTGCTTCGTTAGATTCGAAAATGTTCTTAAAGCTTTCTGCGCATTCGCTACGTAGTTGTCCGATAAATTGTACGCTAATGTTACGTATAAGTTACTTTATATGCTGATGCGTACAAATTCAGTTAATTAGCGAACTTTTACTGTTCGTTATTCGTGCGGTAAAAAGCCCGGGAAGAAAGCGGTCACCTGACCTAGTGGGAAGGGCTTGCTCTGATTGGCTCAGGCTCGGTAAACCAGAGGTGCATCACTTCTGCTGCGACTGCTGAGACGAGTAGAAGCACTGTCTGTGAAGTTCTGAGACCTGTGTTGTTGAAATTGGGGTGTAATTGTTCAGGGAATCCATATTACACATCAGGGATACTGCAGGGCAAGTGTAGGGCAAGTACAGGGCTAGTAATTAATCAGGCAGGGAGAGAGACAAAGACCAGCTGCAGGGCCACAGAGTGAAGTGAAAAATGTCTGGAATGGATAAGCAAAAGGGGTCCAGTTCCAGCCAGACCTCGAGCTCTAAAAAAAAAAAGGAGAAGGTGGCACAGGGCAGCAGTGCCAAAGGACTTGTAGCCGGAGCTTCTACTTGTAGTATTCTCAATACTTGGCCGGTGTTCCACCCGGCTAACCCACCAAGGCACAAAATTGTAGTGGAGGAGAAAGTGGATGAGGTAGTGGTGTGATCTGTATAATCAATATATTAAGGTTATTCATTACACCAGCAAAAAATACATAAGGAATCACAGAAGTGCTGATGATAAAACGTAACTTTTACTTTAAGTCATTAAAAGATTAGCATAGATAGAAACGCTAGGTACAAAAATCCCATAAATCTTATGAACAATACAATGATTCTCACAAATGAATACAATAGATCCTCGGAGGGGGGTAAAGGTATAGATAGGCCAGGAAGGAGAGAGTATCCCTATCCTCTCACCTCTCACTAATCCTAACCCAGAGGAATCCCCTGATGGTGGAGACCCCCCTTTGATCCCGAGCCTAATCTGCCTTAACCCTTGAATCGCCCTATAGATAAAGATAGAAACAAGATGTGCAAAAGAACAAATTTTCCCCCTCCAGGGACAAATGATGCAAACCCAAAAACCCAACACGTTTCCCCTCAAAAGAGGTTCATCAGGGGTTGTTGCCAAAGGGTTAATACAAAAACTTATGTGTAAAGATCGATTGGATAAAAATCATAAAACACCAGGCTAATTCAAAATCCGTGTACCGCCTTCAGGGACCGACAAATATAATCACCCTTAGTATCAGGTAATCAAATCATAGGTCCAAGATGACACTCCATGTATACCAGGTATTAAATGTAAAGGTAGATACCAATCAGATATGGTCAAAAGACCTCTTACACCAGGATGGAGAGGTTTTCCAGCAGGTACATCCTGTGGCTGCATGAGGTGATGACACACAGTGTGTGATCTGCTGTCATCTGCTGATAAGTATCATGTAGCCAGGGTCGGACTCAGAGCTTTCCTCCTGCTCCACCATTCTGCTCCAGCAAAGCCCGTCCTTTTCGTACACAATTTGTACGCTCATGCGTACGTGTTCGCATAAATTGCGTACCTTTAACAACTGTATGTTCGTTATTAGTGCGCAAATGTTCGCAAAACACAGCATAATAACGTATGATTTGTACGCAGCTTCGCCGAATAGATTCTTATGAGGTAGGAATCTTTTGAAAAGTTCGTCGAACATTCGGCGAAGCGAATTTTGGATGATTCGCTCATCTCTAATGCTATGTAATCCTTAGGGCTCTTTTATATGAGCGGATTCAGTCCGAGAAATCCACAGCGATTTCTCGGACTGAATCCACTCGTGTAAAACAGCCCTTAGAGGTTTGGAATGTATTGGATAACACTGACAGCATCATGTCAGTTGTATCCAGTACATTCCAGAACTATAAGGGTTACATAAATTTAAACTTTGAAAAAATTTTTTTTTTTACATTACCATATTCTGACCCCCATAACTTTTTTATAGTTACATCCACTGAGCTGTTTAGGGGCTCATTTTTTGTGGGACAATCCATAGTTTTTATTCATACCATTTTGGAGTGTGTGTGACTTTTTGATCACATTTTATTACATTTTTTGGGTAAGAGAAGCAGTGAAAAAATGGCAAATCGGCCATTTTGACCCTTTTTTCCGTTACGCAATTCGCTGTATTGGAGATAGTTTTTTATATTTTAAAAGTATGGGCGTTTTTGGTTACGGTGATACTTATGATGTTTATATTTATTATTTATTGGTATTTAGGTATATATTTTTTTAATTATACAGAAAGGGGGGGGGGATTTAAACTTTTTTAATATAATTTTTTATATTTAACTTTTTGTGATGATTTTAAGGCTCATATATGGGCATATAAATAATGTTTTTGAATTTTTCATTTTGAACTATCAGGGATTTTTAAAAGGCTATTTTAAGTGACTTTTGCTCATTTCTTATCCTGGCCTGCCATCTGGTGGCCAAAATAAGAATTGCAGCATGAACACTGTAAGCCTCTTCAGCGAGACTTACAGCATTCAGCGCAACTGCTGATGCCCCAATTGGTCACACAGGGCATGTGTGGGAAGCCCGGAAACGCGAGCTTCCTGTTTTTTTTGCGCATTTAAATGCCATGATCTCACTTGATCACAGCATCTAATGCCTTTAATTACCGCAATCGACATTATTGTCAGTCGTGGTAGTTTGAAACAGCAGAGATCTGGTAGTCATGACACCCACTGCATGTTCATGTACGGCGCTGGTAGAGAAAGGGTTTAATAAAATGTGATAAAAAAGCCATACACTGTCACGCTACAGTGTGGGAGGGAAACACCACACCGAACACACACCGAAACACAACAATGAGCAGAAGACCGGATCAGCAGGTAAGGAGCCAGTGGCACAGAATGCCACTGGACCGAGTGCACCAGAAATACTAGGGACCAAACCCAGAGGGCAGAAACCCAGTGAAGGGAACATACCGACAACCAAAACTACACGTTGCCCCAGGCAACCAGCATAAAACCACATCCAGTACGCCAGGGCACAAACGCGAGCAACATAGAAGCCATGTCACGGATAACAACCGAGACCGTGACACCACCAATTTACACGTTGTCCCTGGCAACCAGAAACCCGTGTCACGATAACCACACAGTACGTGACATACACGCCCCAGAATGGTATCGGTGATAAGTACACATCGACCTACAAAAAAATTAGCCCTCCTACAGCTCCGCACATATAACTACAAAAAAAAGTTATAGGGGTCAAAAAATGACAGCAAACAAAAACATTTTAAGTTTTTTATTTTTAGCATCAAAGAGCAAAGAAAAGTATACATATGTGGTATTGCCGGATTCGTACTGACCTGGAGAATGAAGATCACATAATGATTGCAGTAAAAAAAAACAAAACATAAAACTGTGGCAAAATTGCGTTTTTTTTTCCAATTCCACCACCTTTGGAATTTTTTTCCCACTACTTGCTAAGCTATATTAAATGGTGGCGTTGGAAAGTAACTTGTCTCACTAAAAATAAGCCCTCATGTGAACGGAAAAATAAAAAACGTTATGGCTCTTGGAAGGCCGGGAGCGAAAAATTAAAACGCAGATTCTCTCAGGGGTAGAAAAGGTTAAGTGAGAAGTGCACCGCTGTTCAGTCCCATGTGTGACTACCACGCTCATCATGTGAAGCTATATGACACTGGGGGATTGCACAGGCTGTTCTAGTATATGGCGTTATCCCCAGGTGTCCCGGTCACACGGCAGCAGCACAGGCGCGCTCCCGGCCCAGGGCCTGAGTAACCCGTGAGTCACCGGGGGCGGGGGCAGCGCGGGCTGTGACTGCCGGTTATTGTAGTGGTAACATATGGAACATCCCGCACTTTCACCGGCAACATGGAGGGGAGGAACACGGCCGGACTCACCGGCGACACAGAGGGGAGGAACACGGCCGGACTGCAGCCCGGACTGAACACCTTCTACTACTTTGCCTATGGCAGTAACCTGCTGAAGGAGCGGATTCTTCTGGACAACCCGTCCGCCTCCTTCCACTCAGTGGCCGTGCTGAAGGTCCTGCTATGTATATATGTAGTGAGGCAGGGCGGGGGTGTACTGGGTGCTGTACACTGAGGTACATGCTTGTCATGGTGACTCGGCAGCTCAGCACCAGGCAGCTGATGTAATGGTGTCTGATACTCTGACTCCAGGTTTTCCGGATACCATGATGCACATTCTAGCGTCCTCCGTGGGTATGAATGGGATCTGAGCTACAGCTCTCCTGTAGGGCCAGGACACAATGGAGGAGCCTCCACCTCTCTACAGTTCTGACAGTGGCTACCTGACACAGCTCAGGCAGAGTTCACATCTCCATCAAGGAGATCCGGCACAGAGCAGCCTGCTGGTTCTCGCCAAATTCTCTACTTAAAGACCGGCTCCCTGCTGATTAGGGTGCATTCACACGACCGTAGAAAAGGATCCACATCTGTTCCGCAATTTTGCGGAACAGGTGCGGACCCATTCATTTAAATGGGGCTGCAAAAGATGCGGACAGCACACCATCAGTTGTTCCGCCACCACAAAAATATAGAACATGTCCTATTCTTGTCCGCAACCGCAGACAAGAATAGGCATTATCTATATAGCACTGGCCATGTGTGGTCTGCAAATTGCAGAACGCACATGGCCGGTATCAGCAAAACACATACACACTCAGTGGTGCTCCATAATACAGTGTCCGGTGGGGCATGCCAAGGTTGTTTTTTTTTTTTTTTTTTTTTGGCATGTTCATACTGAATCTGAAAAAAAAAAACAACTTGTGTGGCTCCATGTACAATGTGATATATTTGGAGATAGAGTATGGTCCTGTAGACTGGGCAGAGGTTGTGCTGAGCTATAGTGCACCCATATGAATGAGCCCTTATCCATCCACTAGTCACTCTTGTAGATATATATATATATATCTCACATGGGGTATAATGGATCAGGAGGGGAGTTTTGAAGTCAGGTTTTCCTGGTCTCATGCACAAATAGCAGATTCGCCAAATACAGAAACCGTCCGTGTTGCGTCCACATTTCTTGCAGACCCATTGACATCACTGGATGTAAACCACAGCCCCATTGATGTCAATCAGTCGGTAAAAAAAATGTGTTTAAAAACGGTGAAAAGAAATATGTGACTTCTGTGTACTTGCCGCATCCGTATGTCCGTTCCACAAAAGTTAAAACTTGCAGACTGTAGACGCATTGAAGTCAATGGGTCCACAACAAAATGGGGCATGCACACAGTCCTCATCTGTATTTTGTGATCCACGGTGGTGTAGTGTTGGGCGATGTACCAGTGTTCACGATATACTACGTTATTAAGAAGCGGCGACATGACCATCTTAATTATTGCGGTATTTTAGTAACACCTGCTGCAGCCACAGCACAGCCGCTCCGTGCGGTCATATCCTAGCAGTGTTTTATGGATGTCTTGATATAAAGAGCTGCGTCAGCATAACAACCCAAAGCATTGGTGGTCGTATATAGACGTACTGCTAGGAGCACCGCCTACCATAGCACCAAAAACTGCACGTATATGTCCGTACTCTCTGTATTCATTCTGCGCAGTGCTCATGTCCTGAGAAATGATTCAGATCTAGACATTACTACAATTAAAGCCTCGGTAATTAGGCTTGGAACAATCTTTAGAAGAGGGAGTAGGCAGCAATTTTGTAACTATGTGACACAGATATTTCTATATGTAGGACAGAATGTATTCTCGATCATAAACGTAAAGGGGTTGTCCAGCCTTTTGGGCAGTCACACGCCCTGCTAGACCTGTGAGGAAAACATACTTAGGATCTGCAAAATACGGATACCAGCCGTGTGTGTTCCACATTTTACGGAATGTCCTGCCCTCTACAGAACAGTCCGATCCTTGGACAAGAATCCCTGGACAAGACACTGTGTGCTGTCCGCATCATTTGTGGCCCCATTGAAGTGAATGAGTCTGCATCTGACCCTCAAAAATGTGGAACGAATGCGGACAAAAAGCACGGTTGTGTGCAAAAGCCCTTAAAAGGGTATTCCGGTTTTGTAGTTTTCAGCGTCAGTTGACAGGAAACAACATGTTATCACTTAGGGCTCATGCACTCGACCATATGTATTTTGCAGTTTGCAAAACACGGATCCACAAAAGTGTCATTCGTGTTGCATCCGTTTTTTTTGTGGATTCATTGTAACTGCCTGTCCTTGTCCGCAAAACAGACAAGAATAGAACATGTTCTATCTTTTTTGTGCAAAACGGAGATGCGTACATGGAAAGCACTGATTTCCGTTTTTTCCCAAGCTCATTGAAATGTATGGTTCCGTATACGGACCTGTAAAAAAAAAACGGAATGGAAACGGAAGTAAAATACGTTTATGTGCATGAGCTCTAAGGCCTCGTCCACATTTCCGTTTTTCACTGACGTGTGCTGTCCGCATTTTTCACGGACACCACACGCACCCATTGATTTAAATGTATCTGTTCACATTTCAGTATTTGTTTACTGACCATGGGTCAGTAAAAAAAATCACGGGGACATGCACTGCTTTGATCCGTGATGTGGACCAAGCACGCCCATTAAAGTCTATGGATCCGTGAAAATCACTGACACACATCCGTGTTGTGTCCTTGATGCGTCCGTTTTTCACTGATGACTAATAGGAGATTCTTTGGAAATCAATTTTCAGCTGAGCAACGTCAGTGAAATACGGATGCCACACGGATGGTAAAAACGAACACATGGACCAACCACGGATCCTTCACGGACAGCTTCACGGATGAAACACGTATGCTTTTTTTCACGGATGTGTCACTGACACGGAAATGTGGACGAGGCCTAATAGTGGTTGTATATCTGTAATGGCCCCTTTTCCTCCACTCCATCGCGGTCACAGGACACTTTCCGCTGTGTTGGTTCCCCATCCCGATGACATCATAGGCGTTACAAGGCTTGTAAAGCTGTATTTAGGCTTCCACTGGTCCCACAGAGGTCTCCAGCTACATCATGGCATCAGTATGTCTCCAGGCTGGGTGGACCAAAGTGTCTTCAAATTTGCCCCAGAAACACGTGACACTCAACACTTTTGTTGGAGTCTCGTGCCCGTGCTTTACAAATCTTCCTCTGCCCAGATAGCAGCAACATATACTCCCCAACCAGTAGACACCACGGAGTATCGGGGAAGAGTGTTTGATTCTTACTACTTTCATCTTTTGAGAGACCTTCCAGTGTTTTGCAGCCTCGTATACCAAGAGCCTATTGAAACAAACATCATGTATGGCTGATCCAAGCAGAAATGGGAATGTGTCACACCTGGCCAGATGTCACCTGGTCTCACAAACAGTATCTTTTTTTTAATCTGATATTTAGCCCTAATAAAAGAAAGCCCGGCTGTGTTATATGTAATAGTTGTGCGCTCCCAGCAATGATTTATAATGAGGTCTCTACTTGCTGTTTATTTCAGGACTTCAAGCTTGCATTTGGCAACCACAAAGGCAACCTGAACTCACGATGGCATGGAGGAGCGGCTACAGTAGTTGAAAGTGAGGGTGACAAGGTTTGGGGAGTTGTATGGAAAATGGATATTTCCAACCTGGATTCCCTGGACGTGTAAGGATTTCTGCTCATTTAGCACAGTTAAAGGACCCTTGCACATCATATTCAGAGGATCCGCTCTCCTGTATGGACTGTTGATGAGTTAAAGGGGTTTTCTGGGTGTTTAATATTGAGGAGCTATCCTCAGGATAGATCATCAGTTCCTGATCGGTGGTGGTCCAACACCTGGAACCCTTGCCAATCAGCTGTTTGAGGAGGCTACTCACTCTTCTGAGTGCCTTAGCCTCAGCTTACAAAGAACAGCACCATCCATTGGATAGCAGCTGTGCTTGGTATTGCAGCTCAGCCCTATTCACTTGAATGGTACTAAGCTGCACCTAGGTCATGTGACACATGAAGATGATGTCACTGGGCTAGGATGAGGCCTCAACAAACAGCTGATCGGCTGGGGGTGCCAGGAGTCAGACCCTCACAGATCAGATATTGAGGAACTATGCTGAGGATAGGTCATCAGTAGAGATGAGCGAACGTGCTCGTAACGAGCACTGTACCGCTCAGCTCCCCTGCGCTCGCATGGGCGCAGGCAGCCGCTTCCATCCTCCTCACCCGACGGAAGCGGCTGCCTGCACCCATGTGAGCGCAGGGGAGCCGAGCTGTACAGTGCTCGTTATGAGCACGTTCGCTCATCTCTAGTCATCAGTATTAAACGCCCAGACAACCTCTTTAAAGAGGACCTGTCACCTCTCCTGACATGTCTGTTTTAATAGCTTCATGCATTCCCCATGTAACAATTCTGGAGCATCTATTCTTATGGCTCTATGTTGTGTCATTCCTTTATTATTCCTGCTAGAAGTTGTGAATGAATTGCTAGCAGTCTGCAGTAAGGGTACAGAGGGGAGGTAACCAGTTGGGGGGGTGTCCCTGTACAGTCTGAAAATGGCAGCACTGATTGGATACAGTGAGTCTGTGCAGGGACACCCCCCCAACTTGTTACCACCCCTCTGTACCCTTACTGCAGACTGCTAGCAATTCGTTCATGCAAAGTAATATAAAATTTAAAAATACTTCCCAAAGTTAGTCCACACTTTTTGCGCTGCAGGTCAATCGATGCGGTGGGTTCAGTTCACACCATAAGTCGATGCAGAAAAAGAAGAATGACCGCGCTGCTCTAATCTTAAAAGGATTCCAAATATTCCAGGGCCAAAACGATTGGATCAATATAGCATCATGCATTCCCCATGTAATGACGATTCTGGAGCCTCTATTCTTATGTCTCTATGTTGTGCCGTTCCTTTATTATTTCTACTAGAAGTTATGAATGAATTGCTAATGCAGAAAAAGAAGAATGACCGCGCTGCTCTAATCTTAAAAGGATTCCAAATATTCCAAAACGAATGGATCAATATAGCCAAGGCAACGGGGCACCAATAGTGAAAGAACCTTCAATACCCTCATATTTTTGGCTGTTTATTATACTCACAAGATTAAACGTTAAAAGCGCATCACATTGCCATAAAGTTCATCCTGGTAAGCGTCTCTGCTTGTAACATCACCCGACCCGGGTTTCGCCTTTGCTTCATCAGGGGCTCTACTTCCACAAAGGTGTTTTTTATATGCTCCCATCCATTAAAGGGGAAGCTACATCTAATCACAGACGCCAAATGTTAACATGATTTTTACAGATGGGATTAACCATGATTTCTGCGTCTCCTCAGAAAACGCAGCTTGTGAATATGGTCTTTTCCGATGTCTATTTTTTTATTATTATGGTTAGTTTTTATGTTTGTCTTTTTATGCATTTTCAAGGATATGTATATTTGTAAAAATCACGTTAACATTTGGCGTCTGTGATTAGATGTAGCTTCCCCTTTAATGGATGGGAGCATATAAAAAACACCTGAAAGTTTGTGGAAGTAGAGCCCCTGATGAAGCGAAGGCGAAACCCGGGTCGGGTGATGTTACAAGGCAGAGACGCTTACCAGGATGAACTTTATGGCAATGTGATGCGCTTTTAATGTTTTAATCTTGTGAGTATAATAAACAGCCAAAAATACGAGGGTATTGAAGGTTCTTTCACTATTGATGCCCCGTCTTTTAACATCTAATAGGGACGTGTGGAAGACACAAATATGCAGAGTTCGTTGCCTTGGCTATATTGATCCATTCGTTTTGGAATATTTGGAATCCTTTTAAGATTAGAGCAGCGTGGTCATTCTTCTTTTTCTGCATTAGCAATTCATTCATAACTTCTAGTAGGAATAATAAAGGAACGGCACAACATAGAGCCATAAGAATAGATGTTCCAGAATTGTTATTACATGGGGAATGCATGACGCTATTAATGCAGGCATGTCAGGAGTGGTGACAGGTCCTCTTTAAAGGGAACCTGTCATCTCCGAAACGCCCCCTGAACTAGAGAAAGCGGTGTATAGTGTAAGTGATGCTGAATCCGAATATGTAAGTTTTATCTTCATACTCACTTCCATTCTGACGCTGTGCTCCCACAAACCAGCAGTAAAATACATTGACAGGACTCTTCTTTGAGTCCTCTCCATTATGTGAGTGAGCACTGGAGTCCACTGAGTGTATTTTACTGCAGGTTTGTGGGAGCACAGCGTTGGAATGGAAATGAGTATGAAGATAAAACTTACATATTCGGATTCAGCATCACTTACACTATACAACACTTACTCTAGTTCAGGGGGGGTTTCGGAGATGACAGGTTCCCTTTAAGTAAAGTGTAAATTTCTTTTTCTTTTTATAAAAGATTGCCATCTTATGGCTTGCCGTTCACTGTGGTGACATCCTCATCCCATTTTCCTTATCACGTGTGGCAAGGCATGAGAAGGTCCCACACATATTATCGGCAGTTGCTGTATGCGTTGTATTAATGCCCATTTACATGTGCAAACTCTGCAAGTCAGAGGAGGTGATAGCTGCACTTACACCCAGCACCTTTACAGGGCATTTATCCTAGCAACGCTCCTTCCCAATAATTGCCCCGTTTGTCGGCCTGTTAAAAAGGGCTTTAGGCCATCTCTATCAAGTCATCAAGATAACGACAGGAATTGAGATAAGGGAGATCACATTAATTTAGGTGTGGCATAAAGCCCTGGAAAATATATCCAAAACTAACATGTAACTATAGTTCTAAACCATAGTAGGATATTGTCACTGTTGATGTAGCACAGGGGTCTTGCATGCAACAAAGTGGCACCGTAGACCTTAGAAACTGGGTATTATTATTTTTTATTTTAAAACAACAATAATTCCAGAACGCTTTACATATGAAAAATGTTTAAAGGGGTTAATCCAATCACTATAATGACCCCCAGAATGCCCGGGCCCTTCCTCTTCTCTCTTCACCCGCGTCCATCTAGATCCCTGCACGGCCGCTGCTGCATCATCTCCCCGTTGCGCGGATCAAAACATCTGTTGACCGCGGCAGCAGACAATAGCAGGCCGCGATGGTGACCAGCCTCCCTAGTGTCACCTTCGATGCTAGGGGGGCTTGCTGCCTGCTATTGGCTACTCCCCCTATCGCCGGATATTTTTATTCGCATGCCCCTAGGAGATGCAGTGGCGGCCGTGCCTTGATCCAGAGGGACACGGGTGTCGGGGAGCAGGTAAGTATTCTCTAGAGGAGGGGGGGTCATTATAGAGATTGGATAACCCGGATATTCTAGGGGTCATTATAGGGATTGGATAAGGCCAAGTTCAAACTTCAGCTCTTTGTTCTGTTATTTCCATGAGTTAGGGCTCATGCACACGACCGTATGTATTTTGCAATCCGCAAAAAACGCATCGGCAAAAAATACGGATGATGTTTGTGTGCGTTCTGTATTGCGGAACGGAACAGCTGGCCCCTAATAGAACAGTCCTATCCTTGTCTGTAATGTGGACAATAATAGGACATGTTCTATTTTTTGCTGAACGGAAATACGGACATAAGTGAATGGAATGCACATGGAGTAACTTCAGGTTTTGTTTTTGCGGACCCATTGAAATTAATGGTTCCACATACGGTCCGCAAAAAAAATGGAACAGACACGGAAAGAAAATACGTTCTGGTGCATGAGCCTTTATTCTGAGCCAAAACCAACCAAACCTACTCTACTCTACTTAGATTTCCTCCTGTTCTGTGTTTCTGACCCGCACCTAGTTTTGGCTCATAATAACTGATAGAAATAACTGACCAAATAACTGAAGCGTGAACTTTACTCCAGTAGGTTAAGGAGAAAAACAGATTTATTAAACATGAACGAAATAAGTGACAGACTGATACAGAGAGGTCCCTACCCACAAGAGCTTACAATCTACAATCTATGGTTAAACTTTCTAAAACACACCATGTACTTTAAGGGTGAAGTAACAGCACCCAGGACGTACTGTGTTGTAATTTATTTATTTGCTCTGCTCTAATCAGCACTTGCTATAATTGACTTCCCATGAATTTCTGATTTTCTAGCCAAGAGGGTGTGGCTGGTGGCGTCTATCAACCTATAGAGATCAACGTTCAGACACCAAATGGAGAACTTGTCTGTCGGTGCTATAAAATGAATAAATGTATTTATGGACTGACATCTCCTCAATACAAGCAGGTAAAAGATATGTTATATTCTGGTATTATAAGGGTTAACACGGATCTGGAAAATGCTTTCCCTTTCACCATGACCCATTAATGTGGAACAAAATGATTTGCTTCTAAATATCCTATCGTCAGTCACTGTAATCCATTCTCAATGAGTGAAGCACACACTATGGCTTATAATGGCTCTCCTGGGTGACTTCTATGTGTGCTGCCAATTTTTCGATTACTACACCATTTCCAAAAAGTAGATGATGGTCTTATCAAACAGCACATGTTACAGTCCAAGTAACACTATTTGGTACAGCATACATTTTTAAAGGTATGGTCCTATCTGGACATTTATGGCAGCTCCTTAGACTGTTCCATAAATGTCTGATAGGTGCAAGTTACACCTCCGGGATCCACTCTTTTCTTAAGAAAGGAGCCCATCATAAATGGAGATAAAGCCGCACATATGCAGACACCCTTCTATTCACTGGTAGGGGACTTCTGAAAATAGCCGAACTCTGGCTTAGCTATTTTCAGAAGTGAAAGGAAGAAGACACCCTTTCACGACTTGCTCTCCATACACTGCAGGGCCAAGTTCTTGTGATGGGATCGGCTCTCAGAGATGGTGTTACCATGCGAATGTGGATCTGTTGTGTCACTTATACAGATTTATACTCCTTAGAGCATTATCTAAGGGACCCCTCTGGTATTCACCCTTTAACACCTGTAAAGTGATCTGGTTTCGCTGCAGGGGAACCCACAGGCTGCTGCCTCTTGGAGTGGTCTTTGTTTACTTGACTGATGACCTAGGGGAGTCAAGAAACATTGGCAAGGAGCACTGAGGGATCAGGCAGTAGTGAATTCAAGGCAGGCTTAAGTCACAACAGGCAGAGTCTGTGTAGGCTATAAACAGTCCAAGCTCAGGGTCAGGCAGCAAAGAGACAAATCTGGGACACAAGCAGAAGTTGGTACATGGTTAGACAAACAAAGAAACAGCACACCTTTGAAGGACACTAGTGAACTAGAACCTAATGCTCAGGCACCTTCCTACTGGGAAAGGTGCCTTAAGTACCCCAGGCTGGAGAAGATTACAGTGCCTGTGCGCAGACCATTTAAGAGTCAGAGGGACCACAGCAGAAGCAAACCTGAGGCTGTGTGCAGGAGAGGGAAGCTGGCAGCGCTGCCCCAGGGGATGCGGAAGCTGTGCCCACCGGAAGGAGAGGAGTGGTGGTGGGCATGGACTGCCGACATAACAGGTGGGACCTGCACCTATTGGACATGTATGCCATTAGTGTCGAGATGGGAATATCCTTTTAAAATTAAATAAACCAATCTCTCCAAAGACTTAAAGGACTGTTGATTTGATAGAGTTTAATTTCCCGTGGTATGCCCTCTTACCATGGTTGCTGTATGAAGAAAAGCATGTTCCTAATCAAACCGTAGTATATAGCATTACCATAAATGGGTCAACTAATCTGGTGAACCGTTGTCCATATGCCCCATTAGGGCGCCAAAGTAATATAAATTACTATGAAGATGATTCATATTAAATGTGATTGCTACAAATCATTTCATAATAAGAAATAATTATCAGAAATATGTATATTGTATAAATACATTAATAGATATTTGTGGTATAGTCTTTACAGTGCATGCCCTCACAACAACACCTGCCGCACAGCAACTCTATAGACATTACATTGGTCGACCAATAGATTGTATCTGTATTATTCCTATCTGTCAAATATTGTATGATCTATAAATAGATATTAGAATATCTGTGGGTTATGCAGTTTAAACATGGATTTCATTTACTTTATCTGCAGGTCATGTGTACGGGAGCAAAGCAGAACGATTTACCGCTGGAATATCAGAAAATGTTGGGAGAACTAAAAACCAATAATTATTCTGGGCCTATTGCAATAATGGACAAATTAAAAGAAGCAATACAGAAAGTGCAACGTGATGGATGATGTCAATGTGAATTGCAGTATCTGCCATGTTTGATTTTGCGTTAATTTACATCTTTTTCCATATGGACTTCATTTGGCAGCTTAGATATGTGATTGATCTAAGTAAAAAAATAATTTATATTTCAAGTGGTCTCAAGTGACATAAAATTTTCATGCTTGCAATTTATGTAAAGTACTGTACAGTACACCGTTCAGTTACCGCATTTTTCGCTCTATAAGGTGCACCTGATAATAAGATGTGCTTAGGTTTTAGAGGAGGAAAATAAGAAAAAAAATATTTTTCATCAGAACAGACCCCCAATCTTCATCAGACTTCAGATCAGACCCCCACATCAGACCTTAAAGGGAGTCTTTCACCTGTTTTTCACCTATATAACAGCAGTGCTCCACAGAAGATTGCATACACATCCCAGACATACCTGTGTGTCTGTATTACATGTCCAGGAAAAGCACTTTTATTCTGCTGGAAAACAGCTCACAAGTGCCCAGCTGAAAGTGAAACTAAAAACAGCTTTCTCTCCCGACTCGATTTCTAATGGCTATATCTTCTGACATACTGGATATAATGCCGTGATCATCATTTGAAAGCTTGGAATGTCAGCTTTCAAAGAAGGTCAGAACCATTTTTCTATCTGCTATCAATCTGAAGATATGAGCAGCTAAAGCAGCCCTCCCCTCTTCAGTCTGGTTTGCTTTGGGCACTTGCAGCAGCAGAGCTGGGCACTTGGGAGCTGTTTTCCAGCAGAATAAAAGTGTTTTTTCTGAACATGGAATAAAGGCACAAACTGCACACAGGTATGTCTGGGATGTGTCTGCAATCTTCTGTGGGGCACTGCTCTTAGTTATACAGGTGAAAGACTCCCTTTAAATCAAACTCAGACATCAGATCTCAGATCAGACTCCTATATCAGATCAGACTCCCATGTCACACCTCAGATCAGACCCCCATCAGAAATAAAATAACTAAATTAACTTACCTCTCCAGCTCCACAGCCACTCGCCACATCTGGCAGTCTCTTCTGCACGCCCCCCTCCCGGGCCTGTGCTGTGACCTGACTGTGTACAACATTAGGTCATAGTGTGCGCACTACATCTTGACGCTATATGGAGACAGAAGAATGCAGCATGGCCCTGGAGGAAGACCAGGGAGCGATGAGTATGATCATTTTATGTGTCTTGGCATATTAACAGACCACTACAGGTAAGTGTTACTATCATAAGGTATTCCACTTAAAAAATAACAGGATCTAGGTGCCACTGCAACAAGGAAACAAGGTGAATATGTAGTATGGGTTTCTATGTCCGAGCATCGAGTTTAACGACCAAGCAATTTTCTTTTGTTTTATATTGATTTTAATGTAGAAAACAAAATTGCAGCACAATCCACCTTTTGTGTGCATCATCCACAAGTTACATACAGTACATATGCTTTCCAAAGGATGCAGTGATTTGTATGGAAAATAAAATTGGGGGTTAATCAGCACATCCCAGTGCACAAGTGCACGTCACCACGGCTGAAAGCACAAAAGCAAAAAACAAACACAATGCAGCAGCACTTTGCAAACACATAATAAATACAAAAGTGCCATACTCAGTGTAGGAAATGTAAAATGCTGATGCTGCGCAATAAATGTGAGATTCTTGGCAAATACATATTGTGCAAAATGATTTGTGCCCGTCCACCGGCATCAAGGCGATCTCTTTAGGACAGGAACCTAATGCTAATACATTCACTAGGTGCCACTTGGCCTCCAATAAATACAGGGAGAGCAGGCTACAGCTTTATACTTGTACTAATTAAAATCAGCCTATGGGACAGATAGGTTAATCAGGGGTGCAAGACCAATGGAGTCAGCCACACCTCCAATGCAGACTGCAAAGAAAATAAAATTGGGGGTTAATCAGCACATCACAGTGTGCAAGTTCATGTGTCGTGGCTGGAAGCACAAGCAAAAAACAAACAATGCAACAGCACTCTACAAACACAAATAACAGAGTAAATACAATAGTGCCATACTCAGTGTAGAAAATGTAAAATGCTAATGCTGCATTATAAATGTGAGATTCTTGGCAAATACATGGTCCTAAAGAGCGCCTTGAAGCTGGCGGACAGGCACAAGTCATTTCGTACAAAATGTATTTGCCAAGAATCTCACATTTATTACGCAGCATTAGCATTTTACATTTCCTACAGGGAGTGGGCGCTGTGGGGAATCGTCACCTGTGCGCGCCGTCCTGTCCTCCGACGCTCTGAAGACCTGCCGGGAGCATGTAAGTATGTATGTGTATTTGTCTGTGTATATGTGTGTGTATGTTTATGTGTATGTATGTACTGTGTGACGTGTGGGGCCGGAGCGCGGTTCCGGCTCCACACATGTCACTGCGGCAGGCCTGATCCGGCAGCACCCTTCACCTGCCGGATGAGGCCTGCCGCCAGTGTGAAAGTAGCCTTAGAAAGGTATATGATGTAATCTGTAGTGAAGGAAATCTTCTCATCAGTGACTGTATTTGTGAGTTATCCTCTATCTTCTAATTGTGGCTGTGTCATGTGACCAACTCCCTGACCTCCAACTGACCCAGGACAGAAAGCCAGTAACTGCTCTATTCATTCCTGTGAGACTCAGAGTAAGGCTCCCATAGGAATGCATAGAGAATTATGGGTATATAAAGGTATGGTTGCACAACATATAATAAACAATAAGAGTAGAAATAAATTTAAATATATGTGGTGCTATGCCGACTAAAGATAAAAAGGAAGTCCTTAGTTACACAGATTTGCAAATGCGTGATCATGCCCACTCACCATACGTCACGGTAACTTCCTGTGGAGTGGGTCCCTACACTCGTCTATGCCTCTGTTCAGACTACATCCAAGTCTCCATTGTTCAGGGCGTGTGAAACCAGCTAAATAGGTATCCTACCAGGAAGTCCTAGGTGAATGGGCGTCGTCAGGTCCAAAAGGAGTATGCGAGGCTCAGTATATAACAATAAAAATTATAATATAAAGTTTGGACCAACGATATATATATATATTTTTTCATAAGTGCATATCCATAAAGCAGAACTATGGGTATATAAAGGTATGGTTGCACAACATATAATAAACAATAAGAGTAGAAATAAATTTAAATATATGTGGCGCTATGCCGACTAAAGATAAAAAGGAAGTCCTTAGTTACACAGATTTGCAAATGCGTGATCATGCCCACTCACCATACGTCACGGTAACTTCCTGTGGAGTGGGTCCCTACACTCATCTATGCCTCTGTTCAGACTACATCCAAGTCTCCATTGTTCAGGGCGTGTGAAACCAGCTAAATAGGTATCCTACCAGGAAGTCCATAGAGAATTAGACTTCCTGTCCACACATAAGATGCTGTGTGAGTTGGTGAGTCTGATTTCTGGTCACATGACACTATGAGAAATATCAGGGAGATATAACTCACAAATACAGACACTAGTAAGTAAATGACATTCACTACAGATTACATCATGTACATTTCTAGCAGGACATGGAATAAATTTTTTTGCAGGAGTTCTTTAATGCCTATGTATTTAGAATGGGATGCCAAAAATACATGTGTAAGTATCCCAATACTTTTCTCCACAGAGTGTATATAACAAGACTGGCAACTGAAGAGAATCTTCTTGAGGAGCATTATGAGTCCTGTCAATCAGCTGCTCTGTTAGCGTTACTAGGAGCGTTCTTAGTAATTCTAACTGGTGGAATGCGTCTCATTGTTGTTACTGTGCATGCACATTATACAGCCTCTCATGACAGAAGTTTAAGAGTAGGGTTATAGACAGGCTATGTTGCACAGAGCAACAGGTACAGGTTATTGTTACAAATAGTTTGTTTCCAAGTGATCATGACTAGGGACTGGTCACCTTTGTATGGACATTTGTATTTTGTCAAGAAATAAACAATGGATTTTATTGGATTGCATTTGGTATTGGACTTGTTTTTTGCTATTGATTAAATCTCATACTCTGGTATGGAGCACAGATTCTGTGGACAAGATTGGGTCAGTTTGATTTGGGTATTTTGATTTTGCAGTTTTGCACCTCTCACTCCCGTTTTGAAATATGGATGGAAAAGGTGTGGTTACCTATGTTAAATAACAAAGTCACAAATTCACTCCAATAGGGGGGTGGACTTCTGTACAAAAGTGTTAGGTTTAAAGATGCACCAACTTTAAAAAACAACACGCAGCATTTGATATATTTGGTGCAAAGTACACCATTGCAAACTGATTTGAAATATTACCGATGTGGTTTAGTGGGAAAGAAGCCATGGCTAAAGATGTGCCAAAGTTATGGTGCAAAGTAAACCAACCAATAGGTAGAGTAAAGGTAGTCCAAAGATGCATCAAATCTATCATCTATCTAGAGCCACTTTGCTAAATTTGGTGCATCTTTAGGATTTATGTATATGACCGTGAAGAGATTTCTTGTGGCTAGAACGTAAGGACTCAAATCTCAGTACATTGTAATCTTAGCTTTGAAATTACACCAATCAACTCTCTAGGTATAATTTTCAGGGTCAACCCTCTCTTGCTATATAGAGGGAGCAGGAAAAGGTTTACCTCCTGGGTCTGTGCGTGTGAAAGGCGCCAATTACATGCGCATATTGTCGGGTCACATTCCAATTAATTATCTAATGTAAATGTTCCACCAATCTCCCATCAAACTAGCAATACGCTAGCGATAGTTTTTACCTGGTACATGTCACCAGTCTGGGGGCTCTTTTTTTTGTGGGGCAAGTTATACTCTCTAAGGCCTCATGCACACGACCATATGTATTTTGCAAGTACAAAAAAAACGGATCCGCAAAAAATATGGATGACGTCTATGTGCATTCTGTATTTTGCGGAAAGGCACAGCTGGCTCCTAATAGAACAGTCCTATTCTTATCCGTAATGCGGACAATAATAGGACATGTTCTATTTTTTGGCGGAACGGAAATACAGACATACGGAAAAGGAATGCACGCAGAGTAACTTCTGTTTTTTTTGCGGACCCATTGAAATAAATGGTTTTGTATGCGGTCCGCACCAAAAAAAATGGAACGGACACGGAAAGAAAATATGTTCATGTGCATGAGGCTTAATGGCATCATTTAAATGTAGGAAAAAAGCAGGGTGAACCACTTCTGCGGGCGCTGCGAAGGATGACATCGATTGTAGCAAGTAAATCCAATAGTAGTCTATTTGTCTACGTGTTTCAGGGGTGAATTACCCCCTTCCTCAGGACAATAACACATGTACAATGCAACAGATACACATTGAACATTTAAATAGTGTGTTTTGGCACGCTGTACCGCTTGGTGGGTTGGCTGTGGGTGGCGTTTTACATACTGCAAGTGACAACACGATCCCTAATGTTATCAAATAAACTATCCACCCCTGGCTTTTTATGTGCGCTATTTATACCAGAAATAGAGCGCTCTGATGATGGCATCACATGGGGGGGATTGCAGCTGCTGTTGGTACTTACCAGCATGCTGGACTGACAGGGGGGGTGCGGCCACTATTGGAGTCACACAGCAGTGCTCTATAGAATGGCTTATAAAATACTGTATAATAAAATATAATAATATAATGAAGGATAATATCTTATCATATGTTCTATAGGGGCAGTTATGTGCGCTTTTTCTTTGCTTCCTCTATTTACATAGTTGATAGCAGCGCTATTATAGGGCTATAACAATAAAATGTCAATTCTAATATACTCTGATACATTATGAACATAACATTACATTTACATATGTGTGGCTCTATTATATTTCTATCATTTAGGCTCACATAAATTCATATATATATATATATATACAGTAGTTTGAGACAAAAGGAATTTTTTTTTGTCTTCAGTGCTTATATGAGTATTCTCATTAGCTAATGTCATGGTCTTGATTTTGTTTTGATTGTTTTCTATGATAGATCTCGGGTATCTTCTTCTCATGAATTTTTGGCCCATTTCCTCTATTTTTTTGTCTGCCAGTATGTCATCCGTCACAATTCTCTTGACCGTCAATAGTTGGCTATAAGGTAAGGATTCGACCATTTTTCTAGGGTGTGAGCTGTTAATAATAATATGTTATTCCTGTCTGTTGGTTTGTGAAAGATATCTGTATATAGTTTACCATTATGTGGATACACTAAGGTATCTAGAAATTGTAATCTCTCTAGTGAGTAAACTATTGTGAACTGTAACTCTGGATGGATACTGTTAAGGAATTTGTTAAACTCTTTCAATTCATCAACTCTGCTAGTCCAGATCAGGAACACATCATTGATGTATCTCATCCAGCCCCTCACCTTGTGGAAGTAGCTGGATGGATATACATGATTCACCTCAAAATCTGTCATATATAAATTAGCATAAACCGATGCTACATTCGATCCTTGATGTAAGTTACGTCATCATTATCTATCCTATCATGTTCCTACACGGCGGCGCTCCCCCGGTCTCTGCGCATGCGCGGTGACAGGATAGAGACGCTGCACGTGTATGGGCCTTACACAGTGCCCGGACCAACCACCACGTGAATCGCCTGCATTGGATGAGGAAATTGAATCTCTTTTACACAGTATTATATGTAAAAGCTGATCTGATATGTTTCCCTACAGGATTTCTATGTTTATATACACTTTTGTGGATATGTCTATGTAATGTAATATATATGGGAGGTGTACATATGCTAACACTGTTTGGGCACACCTACTTAATTGATACACGCCCACATTGGGGCCTATAAAAGGTTGCACATTATACCTAGTCATTGCTTGAAAAAGGCTCTTTTGAGCCGAAATGTCGCCATTTGCTATGATCTGCTATGATGGATTTATAATAAAACCTAAAGAGTGCTGCGGATTACTACTATATTTCTGATATTGCGGGACCTCAAAGCCAGGACCTGATCTCTGCGTGCACCCAACATCCCACTGTGAGGATACAAGTTTCAACACTGGATATTTGAAACCTCAATGCAGGTATAGCTGTGCTGCTTCTACCTATCTTTTGAACTTAAGAGTTTTAATCTGTCACTAGCTGCAAACTTGTTACACAGGAATGCAAGTATATGTACACCTACAGTATCTGACAGCATCATAGGGATAGATAGGATGTGTATACCAACCACATCCCAAGCCGATAGATGTGCTAGCAGCAGCAATGACAGGATCTTTTATTATCAGCTTTAGAGTATATTTGAACAATGTGAGAATAAAGATAAGTAGGGAAGGGTACACTGAGTGATAAATGGATAAAAATGGTTTTAGTGGCCAAAAGACTTTTTGAAAATATGGGTTAACTATCACCGGACATTTATCAGGGTCAATTTGAATTGTCTTTTGAATTTGACCCTTCTCTGCATGACCTCCGTACTGACCCTGAGCTCCCCGCCCTAACATCAGACTGTTTATCGGATTGCTTGTACCGTGCCTGCCCCTCACCTCTATCTGACTATGATTTTGTCTAATCTCTCAGTTCACTGAACCCCATGGTTCACCAGTCACTTGAACAGAAACTACTCCAAGAAGTGGTGGTTTCCCAGATCGGAAAGGGACATTGTATAACTGTTTTAGGTGTAGAAAATTATCTAACTGTAAGACAGCAAGAAACCTATCTTACATTCAGAAGTGGAGGAGGATCCACCAAAGTTATGTAGAGGCCGGTGCCTCTATAGCATCTGCCAAAGTTATGTAGAGGCCTCAGAAGTTATTTAGAGGCCGGCGCCTCTTCATAACTCCGGTGGATCCACTGCCAGGTATAGGGTTAATTAAGACCGGGGTCTAAAACACTGGTCTTAATAAATATGCCCTGTAATTTTTATACATTCATATCTTTGCTTTTTTGCATCCCTGTGAAGAGATATCAGTACAGGGAGGAGGTGTTATCGGTGACTGACATCTCTCTCTCTATGCACACTTAGTAGCAGGAGAAAAAAAATGATTCTGGATCATCCGGGGCGCTTCCGGGGCAGGAATCCAACATACGATGTGGTTGGTGAAGAAAAAACTCAAGTAGTCTACTCATTTCAAGGGCTGAATTGGTCCCTTCGTGCACACTAATACACAGTATACAGTACAGACCAAAAGTTTGGACACACCTTCTCATTCAAAAAAGTTTTCTGTATTTTCATGACTGTGAAAATTGTAGATTCACACTGAAGGCATCAAAACTATGAATTAACACATGTGGAATTATATTCTTAACAAAAATGTGTGAAACAACTGAAAATATGTCTTATATTTTAGGTTCTTTAAAGTAGCCACCTTTTGCTTTGATTACTGCTTTGCACACTCTTGGCATTCTCTTGATGAGCTTCAAGAGGTAGTCACCTGAAATGGTTTTCACTTCACAGGTGTGCCCTGTCAGATTTAATAAGTGGGATTTCTTGCCTTATAAATGGGGTTGGGACCATGGGTTGTGTTGGGCAGAAGTCAGGTGGATACACAGCTGATAGTCCTACTGAATAGACTGTTAGAATTTGTATTATGGCAAGAAAAAAGCAGCTAAGTAAAGAAAAACAAGTGGCCATCATTACTTTAAGAAATGAAGGTCAGTCAGGGAAAACTTTGAAAGTGTCCCCAAGTGCAGTCGCAAAAACCATCAAGCGCTACAAAGAAACTGGCTCACATGAGGACCGCCCCAGGAAAGGAAGACCAAGAGTCACCTCTGCTGCGGAGGATAAGTTCATCCGAGTCACCAGCCTCAGAAATCGCAGGTTAACAGCAGCTCAGATTAGAGACCAGATCAATGCCACACAGAGTTCTAGCAGCAGACACATCTCTACAACAACTGTTAAGAGGAGACTGTGTGCAGCAGGCCTTCATGGTAAAATAGCTGCTAGGAAACCACTTCTAAGGACAGGCAACAAGCAGAAGAGACTTGTTTGGGCTAAAGAACACAAGGAATGGACATTAGACCAGTGGAAATCTGTGCTTTGGTCTGATGAGTCCAAATTTGAGATCTTTGGTTCCAACCACCGTGTCTTTGTGCGACGCAGAAAAGGTAAACAGATGGACTCTACATGCCTGGTTCCCACCGTGAATCATGGAGGAGGAGGTGTAATGGTGTGGGGGTGCTTTGCTGGTGACACTGTTGGGGATTTATTCAAAATTGAAGGCATACTGAACCAGCATGGCTACCACAGTATCTTGCAGCGTCATGCTATTCCATCCGGTTTGCGTTTAGTTGGACCATCATTTATTAATCAACAGGACAATGACCCCAAACACACCTCCAGGCTGTGTAAGGGCTATTTAATCAAGAAGGAGAGTGATAGGGTGCTACGCCAGATGACCTGGCCTCCACAGTCACAAGACCTGAACCCAATCGACATGGTTTGGGGTGAGCTGGACCGCAGAGTGAAGGCAAAAGGACCAACAAGTGCTAAGCATCTGTGGGAACTCCTTCAAGACTGTTGGAATACCATTTCAGGTGACTACCTCTTGGAGCTCATCAAGAGAATGCCAAGAATGTGCAAAGCAGTAATCAAAGCAAAAGGTGGCTACTTTGAAGAACCTAGAATATATAACATATTTTCAGTTGTTTCACACTTTTTTTGTTAAGTATTTAATTCCACGTGTGTTAATTCATAGTTTTGATGCCTTCAGTGTGAATCTACAATTTTCATAGTCATGAAAATACAGAAAACTCTTTGAATCAGAAGGTGTGTCCAAACTTTTGGTCTGTACTGTATAACCCCAAGCAAAATCTGTTCAAGTGACAGTGTGGATCTACATCAGCTTCATAACAGTTTGTTTGTAGCCTGTTACCATGGTGACTTTTGTGTCAGCACATGAATTGTAGATACAAAATTATAGCATATGTTTCTAGGGTTTTGAGATAGGCAGTCAATATAAGGGTGGGGGTCCAACTCCAAGTACACCCATCAATTTGCTTATCCAGTTAATATTATGTCCTCTTTCTTGTTTATTACCAGGCACATCTCCATATTTTTGTAGTGGCTGTGCCTTGTATTGCAGCTCATTACCGCTCAGTCCAACATAAGTGAATGGGAGCAAAGCTGCAATAACCAAATATGGCCAGTACACTTTTTACAGAGCTGTGCTTCCAGCTTTATTCGAAGTGCTATGTCTAGCAACCGCGGCTGCAGGGAACAGCTGATCGTGAGGGCGCCAGGTATCAGACTCCCACTGATCGGATTTCATGAGGATAGATCATCAATATCGGGAACCTGGAAATGCCTTTAACCTTTTGAAGTCATATTCTGTGTCAGCTTGTTTGTAAAACACCCATATGTCTAATGAAATACGTTTTAACATCTTTGTTATGCTTGGATTACAGATTAAGTGTGAATCAGATCACAGATCAAGGTGTCAAAGTCTTGGCTGAAGAGTTAACTAAGTATGGGATCATCAAGTTTCTTGGGCAAGAACATACAGACTTCTGTATTCATTTCAGCTGTTCTGTACTATGTTGGTTTTTCATCAAAGTTGTGGATAACCGTAGACTTATCAGCCATAACATTAAAATGATTGACAGGTCAGGTGAATAACATTGATGATATTGTTACAATGACACCTATCAATGGGTGGAATATACGCTATTAGGGTATGTTGACCCAACAGATTTTAAATCTACTGTGTATCTCATGGCAGAAACCCTTGCAGTTTTTTCATTTTTCATTTTGAACGGTGCTGTCCCGCTATCAGTTTAGCTCCGTTTAATGAAAGAAAAATTGATTGTGGAATATCTAGAAGAGAAGAAACTTCTTGTTGCAATGGTGGCATCCTGTTATGCTACCACACACAAATTCAAGGGGGCTGACAACAGGACTGAATGAAACACCTGAATACAATGGCTATGTGGTATGTCTCAATATTTTTGTCCATATAATGTATCTTGGAAGCAGAAAAAATGCGCAAGCTTAAGTAACTGTGTGACTTTCAGAAAGTCTGTCCTGCCCCCACTTCATGTACCCCCCGGGGTCTATGTGGAGCTCAACAGGCAGTTAAACACCTTCCTACTAGGCAATAAAGGAGACTGGGTGGAAGTCTGTTTCTTTATTCATCAGACGTAAGATTAGGTTGAAACTGAGGAACAAATCATAGTATACTGTACATGTCATTAGACTACAGCATTACATAAGAACAGGTGCACAATGTATAAAGGTGGTCTGCAATTATAAATAACATACAGCAGGTTAACATGTGCTAAGCCAGGTTGTAGAGAAACAGGAAGGATATCAGTTTTTTACAATATGGCAATACAAACACTGTATAGAAACATAATGGCTGACCATGTGACTAGGCAAAGCTGCACAACAATACAAAGTTTATTAGAACTCTAGGTAACAGGGTCAGAACTGTTCTAACAGTGTTCCTATGGCTACAGATATCCAGGAATACAAAATACCTAGAAGCTTCCAGCTATGTTCCAAACAATGAATGGACTAGAAAGCACAAGTCGTCTTGCAGTGTAGACATGGGGGAGACTGCCCTCCTTCTTCCCAGAATTCTTTTCACCTCCTCTTGGGTAGAGAAACAAAGGGAATTAGTCACTAGACAGCACCTCATGTGTCACAATAGAGATCAGTGAGGCCCTGAACTTCACCCCCACCAATGTCACTACCTACTTGCACGATCCACCCTAAGTGACGACCCAAAACTGGACGGCAGTCCCTACCTAGCTAGGTGCAGAGGCCTACAAGGAACAATACGTAGTGACAGATACACAAAGCAGATAACTGACTAGTTGGGTCAGACAAACAACCAGAATTTAAAGGGGTTGAGTCACTTATGCAAGTGGCAATTATTATGTAGAGAAAGTTAATACAAACCACTTACTGATGTATTGTGATTGTCCATATTGCTTCCTTTGCTGGCTGGATTCACCCTGCAATCCAGCTGCAGTAGTCGTGCTTGTATATTATAGGAAAAAGTGCCGGTTTCTCTGGTGGCCGACACTGCAGGAGCGCACATAGGCTGATGCTTTTTCCTATCATGCACAAGCACAGCCATCACTGCAGGATTGCAGGGTGGTCGTAACCAGTGTACAAGGTGATGGAAAAATGAATCCAGCCAGCGAATGAAGCAATATGGATAATAATAATACATTAGTAAGTGGTTTGTACTAACTTTCTATACACAATAAATGCTATTTGCTGAAGTAACACAACCCCTTTAAAGACTTATGTACACCTTTGGGGGCAATTTGTTATTATTGCTTTGTACTTATGTTGAGCTAAAAATCATTTTTTCAATGTCTTTATTAAAAATGTTGAGTCTCTTTCTCTGTACAGCTTTGAGAATCTCTAGTATCAGGCGCTGTATTGTATTTTTACTCAGCTGATGGCTTGTTGTCTCCAACCTTATATACACTCATTATAGTTCAGTTCTTATCTGCCCGACAAGAAAGTGGCTTAAATAAGTGTTTATGACTTCTCAGTAATTTAGAGATAAGGTTTATTAGATGACCGCCAGAAAGTGAAAGTACAATTCACACGGTTAACCCTTTGTGACAGAATGGCTGAATATTCTTTTTCTAAACTCCAATAGAAAAAAATGATTTTTAGCCTAAAAGCCGGGATTGTACTACTGATAACCTATGCTCAGGACTGGTCATCAGTGTCTCAGTGTCTGATCGGTGGGGGTCTGACACCTGGGACCCCGCCGATCAGCTGATTGAGAAGGTACCTGCCTTCTCCCCGCTCACCAAGCACAGTGCAGTACATTGTACAGCGCCTGTGCTTGGTATCGTGCTCAGCCCCATTCACTTGAATGGGGCTGAGCGGAACCTAGGAAGCGTAACCTATGAACGTGACGTCACTGGCCTAGGAAAGGCTAAGAGAAGGCCGTGGCACTCAGGGGAGCACCGCTGCCTTCTCAAACAGCTGATCGGCAGGGGTCCCGGTATCGGACCCCCACCAATCAGATACTGATGACCAATCCTGAGGATAGGTCATCAGCAGTACAATACCAGAAAACCCCTAGGACATCCCATGTCCGAGTCACATGACCTGTGATGTCATGATGCTGGATGTCCTGGCGTCACTTCTGGCTGACCGGTGCTCCAGCACACAGCGGCAGGCCAGGTTACCAAGGCAATGAGACACTTTGCAGCTTGCCAGATAGGAATAGAGCAGAGATGCCGGCGGTGCTGCAAACATCCAGGTAGGAATGTTATAGTACCCCCTTCCCTTCATGAGGGGTCACGGACCCTTTTTTACAGGAGCCGGTTTGTCAGGATATAAGGCATGTAACCTCCTAATCAATTTGTCATCATGCATGTTCTTAGCTGAAACCTATGACCTCTCCTCTGGAGCATATTTCCTTCTAATGAACCAGATATTGAACACTATTCTGGAACCGTCTTGAGTCCAATCTTACCAACTTCATATTCCATTTCTCCTTCTACCTCCACTGGGGTAGAAGGTTTTTGAGAAGGAACCACTGGTGCAATATATTTCTTGACTAAATATTTGTGAAAAACATTATGAATTTTCAAAGAATTGGGTAATTTCAAACAAAATGATACTGGTTTAATAATCTTGAGCACCTCATATGGACCAATGAACCTAGGAGCTAATTTCCTTTAAGGCACCTTTAAATTATCTGAAGATGCAGACAAGAAAGGTTCACAATGTGGATGAAACCCATAATTAAAAAAAAAAAAGAAGTGTCCATGGAGGCATTGACATGACTATTTATTGCAATTTTTGGAAGTGCAATGTGAGAAACCCAATCAGATTGATTATCAGAAATATAACATCTCAGGTATTGTTCTAAAAATGGATTCAATTGTTCAGTTTGACCATTAGTTTCAGAATGAAATGCTGAAGGATGAAATGCTGACGAAAATGACAAACTAATTTCTAATTTACAACAAAATGCCCTCCAAAATCTTGAGACAAATTGCACCCCTCTATCAGAAACAACATATTCTGGAATACAATGCAAACTCACAGCATGGTCAATAAAAAAGAAATGCCAATTCCCCAGCAGTTGGTAGTTTGTGTAGAGGCACAAAATGACACAATTTAATGAATATGTCAACAATTACCCATACCACCATTTTACCTTGTGACATTGGCAGGTCAGTGAGAAAATCCATAGAAACCATGGTCTCAGAGGAATCGACAAAGGACGTAACTCACCATTTAACAGCATATCGTGGCACTCACCCAGAAAACAAAGACTGAACTGAATTGGGACAAACAATTTACCTCTTTGACCATTCTCAGGAGCAAGATGTTGATTTTTTTATCTCTGATGCCAAGTCAGAAGAGATAGATAGGCAATAACAATACCTGTAGGCAAAATTGGTTCTGGTTGCGAATCTGGAGGTTGAGTGGCAGAAAAACTTCTAGAGAGAGCCCAGTCTAAAACTGAAACACAAAATTAAAATTAGTAGACAACAAAGCCCACCTGGCCTGTCTGGGATTTAATCATTTTGCTGACTCTTTCTGAAATTTTTAAGATCGGTAATTACAGTTATTTGATGCTGAGGTCCTTCCAAAAAATGACTCCATACTTCAAAGACCCATTTAATGGCAAGGAGCTCCCAGTTACCGATACCATAATTTTTTTCCATAGAGGAAAAGTTATGGGAAGAAAAGCACACGGCCTAATCTAGGAGAAAAGGTATACCTTGCGAGAGCACCACACCTACACCCACCTCCGAGGCATCCACCTCAAACAAATGGTTTAGTTTGGTCAGGCTGAATCAACACTGGTGCATCAAAAAACATCTCTTTAAAAACTCAAAGGCTCTAATTGCATTAGGGTGTTAATGAATTAAATCTGCTCATTTGTCCATAAGTGGTTTAACAATTTCAGAAAAAGTTTAATGAATTTGCGATAGTAATTTGCAAATCCCAGGAAGCATTGCAGTGCTTTCAAGGAAGTAGGGTGGACCCAATCCAATATTGCCTGCATTTTGGAGGGATCCATCTTGAAGGCCTTAGGAGTAAGGATATATCTCAAAAAGGGCACCTCTGGACTCCAAATACACATTACTCCCCTTTAACATATAAATGATTTTCATAAAGAATGTGAAGGATCAATCTTGTATGACATACATGTGATTCCCAGTCAAGGGAGTAAATTAAAATATCATCAAGATAGACTACCTTAAATTTTCCAATTAGTTTTCTAAAAATATCATTGATCAGATTCTGAAATAGGTTCTGGTGCATTGCTCCCAAATGGCATGATAAGATGTTCAAAGTGATCGGCAAGGGTGTTGAAAGCCATTTTCAATTAATCTCCTAATAATCAATTAATCTCTTGAGTCTTCAACTAAAGAAGATGGTTGTTTTCACCACACCACATCTGTCCACAGTTTGTGTGGGGTATTTCATTTCAGCCCTGATTCACTTCAATAAAGCTGAGCTACAGTACCATACACAACCCATGAACAGGTGTGGTGCTGATTTTGGAATAAAGCAGCTGTTTTTTTCTAGTCCTGGAGAACCCCTTGAAAAAATGGGTATTGTTTTTTCTAGATTTCATTTTTTAATCTTTCCATGTAAAGTATGTCCTGTCCAGTGTCTTGAACTTCTCCTATGAAGGCACTTTTAGTACAACAGTTAGGATTGCTGCTATTTACATTTACTATGGAGCTGCATGTAAGAGGAGCTGGTGGCTTCTTATTTTATACTAATATAAGCCACGTTACATCAGGCTCCTATGCTTTGTAATGGATCAAGCCGTTAGTATAAAGAGTGACTTGCCCATGTATTCCTGCTGGTCTATTGACCCCCCCCCCCTGCCACCATCATCCTGTATGTAGCACTTCCTGTTGCTGTATCCAACCAAACCCATGATGCACTTCTCCTTTCTTTTCCACAGCAACGCCCCTGAAAACAACCAGCTTGTTTATAGCTCCTTCCACCAGTTAGCTACATTGACACTGCCCTATCACTGCCCCTGTTGCTGCTTTGACATGTCCATGGACATAACATCACAGGAAATAAGAAATGCTTCATAGACATGGTCATGTGATCACAGCCCAGAACAGAACATAGAAAATTACAGCTACTTTGATAAAGGATGTTGATGCAAACAAGAAAACGCTTTTAAGCTGACTATAGAGAAGACAATTTTTTTTAGGGGGGGGGAGGGGGATGTCACTAGTAAGTGTCTCATGTCTTTGTTTCATTCTCAATGGATTTTAACCTACCAATCCTCCTGAGATGTATATTGCTTCAGGTTTCTGGAATCTACATGTTGCCAAAGATACCTACCTATACAGATTAGATAAACAAGAGACAGCATGCTGATTTCAGCAGGCCTGTCTGATCATCTCAAGTGTCTGGGGATTGTTCTGACTCATCCCCAGCTGCAGATGTTGGTGATAAGGCCCCTTTCACACCTGCAGCACAGGGCTGCGGCAGGCTGTTCCGGTGGGTGAACAGCCTGCCGGATCCGTACTGCCGCAAGTGCATGTGTGGGGCCGGAACTATGCTCCGGCCCCATTCACTGTAATGGGGGCGGCCCGCGGATCCGGCCACAGCACGGCAACCCCTGCCGAGAGGCGGCCGGAACAAAAATACAACATGTTGCAGGGGTTGCCATGCTGTGGCCGGATTCGCGGCCCGCCCCCATTACAGTGAATGGGGCCGGAGCGTATTTCCGGCCCCACACGTGCACCTGCGGCAGCACGAATCTGGCAGGCTGTTCACCCACCGAAACAGCCTGCCGGAGTCCCGTGCCGCAGGTGTGAAAATAGCCTAAGGAGGATCTACCATATTGTTGTGTTATGTGTGTCCACCAGATGATGAAGCTGAGTCACTATGCCAGAATCTGCATTGATAATCCAGGTAGAAATTGTCACTTCAATCTGATCTTAAATGACCATTCATAACAATTGTGTCTAAAAGGATATCTTAAATACACTGGAAAATTATGCAAATTGACTGTACAAGATTTTATAAATGGTGCTAGTTTTGATGAGGTTACAGTGCTAGGAGCCAAAGAGGAAAGTACCTTATGAAAGTGTCACATACTGTATCCTTGTGTCAAGGCTCCATTCAGAGCCAGGTTTATAAAAGAAGCTGCATTATATTTGTCATGTGAATATGTTCAGAGGAGGCATAGCAGCAAAGCTAATGAACCACTGATACAGTATACATTGTAAACTGACAATAGTCTGCTCTACCATTCAGGATTTTTAAACTTTTGTGCCAACTACTAGACGAATGCATTATGTTGTATTTTTCTTTCATTTTGCCTGGATATTCGATTTTAACAACTGGGTCAATTCAAGTAAGTGACCCAAAGTTTTGTTTTAAAATGACAGGTGCTGGAGGGCATTGCACCATTTGCCGTCGTTATAATGCATTCATACATTATAGTGAAGTTGATAGGAAGTGAAGGGCCAGGCAGCGAAGTGATTCAGAAACTGGTGGAAGGAGCCTGGGGTGGGGATGGGCAATAGCCAACAGCCACTCGCAGGAGGAGCGAGCAGAAGAGTCTGATGGTGTAAACCTCAAAAGAAGGGAATGTACGAGAGGGTGCAGGGGAAATGAGGGATTCCTTTGGACAATCTCTAAACCACAATTCTAAATCATATATAGAGGCCTTACTGCTCCTAGAGAAATATGAATTTTGATATTAACACCTCTACCCCATTGAGCTGCACATCACAGATTGGAAGAAAATATTTTCTTAAATAAAAATTCCTATAATTTTTAATGGAACTACTTTCATATCCACAGTTTATTAATTCTTGCTGTGGTCATTTCCTACATTTGATGACCCCACTATGTATGTAATATACAATGTCTCCTTCTACAGGTCACCCCTAACCTGGGCTTTCTCGCAGTCCTGCTGATGGTTTTCTTTCTGAAGGAACCTCCCAGAGGAGCTATAGACAGAAAAAAAGCAAATTACTGAGCTCCAATAATTGGATGACAACTGTGAAAAAGATGTTCAGAAAGTACGTGTTTTCGGGGGAGAGCTTGTCAGTGATCGACCCTGTGACTTCTGTGTGATTTACACTCTTCTTCCTCCTTCACTCTCTGCAGCCCAAGCTTTATGTATTCTACACTCAGGGTTATGGCTGTAACATTTGTCCTCGGCGCCATTGTCCTCTGGGGCTATTCTTTCTTATTGTGTGCATGAAGTGTCTTACAAAAGAAGGAGCCATGTCAGACTGCATTGTGCTCATATGACAGGTACACGTTGATTTACAGTATATACCACAGATACCAGTATGGCTTCCGTAAGGATCTTGAATGCTGATCTAGGGATAATCAGCACACATATATGATCAGAATTTCATTATATCAGTATATCTAGATATAACAGTCTTGGATATAGCAGTAATACCCTGCACTTTGTAGCCATTCTCTTGCTCCTGACCTAAAGTAGGACATATACTATAAGGGATTCACTGCCCTCATCACCTTTAGGACATGGTGAGAGTTGTAGTTTTGCAATCTCTAGGGAGCCACAGGTTGTAGAACATGACTCTATACTATAGTATCAGTGCAGCACACGCAGGCACCAGCATGGTGTGGGTCACACCGCTCATCACTAGGTATAAGTGCCTCTTCTTCTGGCCTAACATTGTGGCACGGTCGGTTAGTCAGGGGCAGGATCCCTGGCTGCTGTTCTTTTGCTAGATACAAAGACCACTACATACATGATTGGTCATGACTAGATGTTGTGGCACCGTTTTTATTTTTTGTTTTACCTGTTTATGTGTCACTCCCTTACATCTGTATTATAGGCAACACCGACCAGTTGTGGGGTCACAGCTTGGGTGACCGTGTAAGTAGGCAGGGATACTGAGTCTGGGGAGTTATATCTCTACACTGTCCCATGCTACAATGCTCTCATATTCTGACAGTTATATATCGGTAGTTACCACTAGTAAATTCGCAACGTGCTGCCCCCCAGGGCTGATCGTGCCCCAGGTCTATAGGAATGCCGAGTGGTGTGGCCTTAACAGTCTGTGTGTGTGTCATGGTACTCCTACTTGATACTGTCGCTCACCAGGGTTAGGCTCCGAAGTAATAAAGGGGAGAGTAATGGTGGAGGTGGAGAAATAGTCGAGTCCAGACTTTTATAAAGTTCCACAGCTTTACTTGAATCAACTTGCATCAGTACAAAAAGTTAACTTTCGCTTAGCTTCAGCAGGTTTTGGCATAAACTGGCAGGCAAACTGGAATATTCTGCTTTCTCTCCCTGCTGTGCTAAACTCAGCTTTAATCTGGTAGCTGGACTTTAGGACTGTTCTGGTACCTTTGGAGTGGGGTGCCTTAGGCTGTCTGTAAATCTGTAAGGAGTCAGGGTGATTCTCCTCTCCTTCCAACTCTAGACTAGACTGAACTCAGACTGACTGAAAACTTCCTGCAGCCACACCCTTGGTAGGAAACAGGACTGGCCCACTCCTGCCCAAAAGGGGGAGAATGGAATGGTAAGTTCCATTCTAACTAAAAATCTCTCTGCCATATACGCTGCCACCTGCTGGCGGACCAGGCACAATACATGTAATACAAGAGCTTAATAGCAATGGTTTGGAATGGACAAGGTAGAAGGAACTAGAATATATTCACAGATGACATTATGTTTAGCCCATTAGAAACAGTGGCAGAGTGTAGGAATGGTAATACCACTCTGGGGTATTACAAATTGTGTGTTGTCTATATGTAATAAAGACATAAAGAAAAAGAAACAGCTCTTCAAAAGACTCAAGCTACAAACAGAGATGGTAAATGAACTCACTTTGTGTGGTCTGCCATGGGTACATAGTTTCTTATAAAGATGGCTCATGCAAAGTGGGGCTGTAGCCAGATGTCTTCTGTCCAGGATTACTCATTAGAGCAGGTAAATAAAGAATGCAGTTATATTGGAGAAGAGGATTGTCATTGCCCAATCTTTCAAGTACTGTATTTTTTGTTTTTGCATGTAAACATATGTATTTAATAAAGAACACTCCTGGACAGCGTCAATGACAATCGTCTTCTTTCCCCAATATTCCTGCTTATAATGTAATAATCTGCTGCTCTATGTTTAATTGTAACCAGGTATTTTTATTGTTTTTGCAAATGACTATGTCAGAGAGTGGTCTCACTGGGTTCCAAGAATGGATATGGAAACCTTCTAAAATTGATAACTCTACTATCAGTCAAAGATACAGTGGCCACCACCATGTTAAAATCAGGAGGCATGGCATTTATTGGACTCTCTACAATATAATTTATTCTGCAGCATCAAGAGGCAGGACTGGGCTCAGTGTCTTTTTTCACTATGTTACTGGACTTTCCTCGGTCAGTCCACCTCATGTCAAATGTTGGCTTTTTAGCCCCTGCACTGAATAATGACAGTCCTTCAGCCAAAGTTCTCTAGAGGTTTCCTTCACTGGGGTTTTTCCCTCTCCTTAGTGTTGAAGGACAACTCTCTGAGTCAGGAGTTCACCATCAACAGGGCCATTTGAAATCTACTGTCCTGTTATTAAATAAGTCATTATATGAGGCAGCAAACAATGTGTCCAAGTGTCTTTACAAATCATTATAGGTAGCTTATTGTAAGAAATACAAGCAAATAAGCATTGTGAAACTTCATAGTGGTGACCAGACCAAGCTCTGGAAGTGACATGAAGAATGTGGACATAGCAGGGCTGCATTTTCCTATAAACATACGGCCCCCTGGAACTTTTCAACCTTTTCCACATTTCAGGAATCAACAAGTGGGTCACAATTGTGAAGTGGAACAAAATTTATTGGATCATTTAAACTTTTTTTGTAATAATAAAACTGAAAAGTTGGGCGTGTAAAATTATTCGGCCCATTTACTTTCAGTTCAGAAAACTCACTCCAGAAGTTCATTGAGGATCTCTGAATGATCCAATGTTGTCCTAAATGACTGATGAAGATAAATAGAATCCACCGGTGTGTAATCAAGTCTCCGTATAAATGCACCTGCTCTGTGATAGTCTCAGGGTTCTGTTTAAAGCGCAAAGAGCATCATGAAGACCAAGGAACACACCAGGCAGGTCCGTGATACTGTTGTGGAGAAGTTTAAAGCCGGATTTGGATACCAAAAGATTTCCCAATCTTTAAACATCCCAAGGAGCACTGTGCAAGCGATCATATTGAAATGGAAGGAGTATCAGACCACTTCAAATCTACCAAGACCCGGCCATCCCTCTAAACTTTCATCTCAAACAAGGAGAAGACTGATCAGAGATGCAGCCAAGAGGCCCATGATCACTCTGGATGAACTGCAGAGATCTACAGCTGAGGTGGGAGAGTCTGTCCATAAGACAACAATCAGTCGAACACTTCACAAATCTGGCCTTTATGGAAGAGTGGCAAGAAGAAAGCCATTTCTCAAAGATATCCATAAAAAGTCTTGTTTACAGTTTGCCACAAGCCACCTGGGAGACACACCAAACATGTGGAAGAAGGTGCTCTGGTCAAATGAAACCAAAATCGAACTTTTTGGAAACAATGCAAAACGATATATTTGTCATAAAAGCATCACAGCTCATCACCCTGAACACACCATCCCCACTGTCAAACATGATGGTGGCAGCATCATGGTTTGGGCCTGCTTTTCATCAGCAGGGACAGGGAATATGGTTAAAATTGATGGGAAGATGGATGGAGCCAAATACAGGATCATTCTGGATGAAAACCTATTGGAGTCTGCAAAAGACCTGAGACTAGGATGGAGATTAATCTTCCAACAAGACAATGATCCCAAACATAAAGCAAAATCTACAATGGAATGGTTCAAAAATAAACGTATCCAGGTCTTAGAATGACCAAGTCAAAGTCCAGACCTGAATCCAATTGAGAATATGTGGAAAGAGCTGAAAACTGCTGTTCACAAACGCTCTTCATCCAACCTTAAAGAGCTTGAGCTGTTTTGCAAGGAAGAATGGACAAGAATTTCAGTCTCTAGATGTGCAAAACTGATAGAGACATACCCCAAGTGACTTGCAGCTGTAATCGCAGCAAAAGGTGGCACAACAAAGTATTAATGCAAGGGGGCCAAATAATTTTGCACGCCCCACTTTTCAGTTTTATTATTACAAAAAAAGTTTAAATGATCCAATAAATTTCGTTCCACTTCACAATTGTGACCCACTTCTTGTTGATTCTTCACCAAAAATGTAAAATGTTATATCTTTTTGTTTGAAGCCTGAAATGCGGCAAAAGTTTGAAAAGTTCCAGGGGGCCGAATACTTTCGCAAGGCACTGTATATGTATGTAGTGAATGGAATTTTAGTACCTTATAGAGATGAAGACTTTTCTTAATATTCGTTTTGGGTCTCATTCACATGAATCTGTCTCCTAGGACTATATCTAACTCGTTTCAAGCTCTTTATCACAAGACAGTATTAGTAATGTCAAAGTGGCAGCAATATATATGGCTATGGTAAATGGCTGGTAGCCGGTGATAATAAACTGGTGCCAGAAGGTACCACCAGGAGAGGTAAGGTATAGAGTAAGCTCAGCATGCATGTTGAACCAGCATTCCCTGGATTCAATGGAGGCCAGATATTTATTTGCAGCTAGAGGGAACTTTTATCGAGTCCCTTGTGGCCCCAAGTTTTGCGAATGTCTCTATGTCCTTCTCTGAAAGTTCTATTGTGATTGCATCTAGGTTATGTGTTCATATCATAGAAGGGGATGGAAAAAAAACTTGACAGTTTTGTGACAAATTTAAAAACTTGTCATGGGCTAATTGATTTGAATTGATGGTAATTATTTATCTGGAATTTGGCGTTAAGATCAATAATATACACTTCATCTGTCTACTACACAACATTCCAAATCTATGAATGAAAACAGTTTGGTAGAGTGAGATAGTTATCATGCACCCCAAACATTCAAGGGGATCCTGATGTCAGTTTATAATAGTCCATAGAATATACAGTGAAGATGAGAATTGTACAGAGTAATATGTTGACTGAGAAATTAGTATAAGGCTACTTTCACATTAGCAGCAGCCTTCTTCGGCAGGCTGTTCCGGCGGGTGAACAGCCTACCGGATCCTTACTGCCACTAATGCACATGTGCCGCCAGAACTCCACCCCGGCACCATTCACTATAATGGGGGCGGGCCGGAGTTCTGGCCGCAGCACAGCAAACATGCCGAGAGGCAGCCAGAATAAAGCTAAGACATGTTGTGTTTTTTTTCTGGCCGCCTCTCGGCATGTTTGCCGTGCTGCGGCCGGAACTCTGGCCTGCCCCCATTATAGTAAATGGGGCTGGAGCAGAGTTCCGGTGGCAAACATGCATTAGCAGAAGCACAGATCTGTTAACAGGCTGTTAACCCACCAGAACAGCCTGCCAGAGAAGGCTACCGCTAGTGTGAAAGTAGCCTAACAGAAGTATGATAAGGAGAAAATAAAAAATGGTACTTGAGAAAGGCAGGAAGTTCTGGGATACAGCAAGGTATTCAGGGTCAGGACACAGTCAGGCTTAGGACAGATATATGGTTATTGCCATTTTTGACTGCTATGAAGACTTGGGCTATTAATAGGTATTTGGGTATCCTGAAAGAAGATCCCTGGTTCGGTTCCATTTTTAAAGAACTTCTCAGCTTCATATACCAGAAGTGTATGTCAACTTGTTCCATTGACTTATATCCTAAAAAAGCAGATTCCTAAACATTCCTAAGAACAGGACATTTTCTTGCTCTATTATAAAAGGCGGATCTGTATCCCACCCTGCTAAGGGGATTGATATGGCCATGGGGTTCTTTTACAAGTGTGACGCACAATATGCCATTTACATGCTATAATGTCCCAGTAGAAAGGTATTCATTAGACAAATATCCTGGCCTATGAAAATCAGACTGAATGATAAGAAAATTAGCAGGAATGTTGTAAAAAATAAAAATAAAGTCAGATTTTGACATAAAGGTGGGGAAAACTACAGGTGCCAGTATGGCCTAAACACTTGTGAAGGTATGCCGGAAGTAATAATACTACCACCCATCATCACACTGTAGACCGTATGAGTGACTACAGCACTGATCACGGCACTCAAAAGTTTAGTATGCAATTAATGATTTATTTCATCCATCCAAAAATTAGTGTATACAGGACAATGGCCTACATTTCGGTCCTAACCAAAGACCTTGATCACGGTCTGAAAGATGTCCGGAGCATGTTTGGAGGGAGCATTAATTGCATACTAATCTTTTTGAGTGCCGTGGTTCTGCCATTATTCCTATGATTTACCTACCACTGAGCACCACCAATTTTTTGACAAAGGAGTGCCGACCAACTACAACTACAGCACTGATCAGGCACATTCAGTGGCAGAATAGACATTTACATTAAGTGACTTATAGGTGATATCTCCACTAAAGTTATTCTCTTTCCTTTTCTTTCCATCTGGTTCAGACCACTATGATGACTTCTCCCTGCCATGACTTGTCTCTGCAGAGTTTGCTGCCCAGATGTCTTCAGCTTCTCGCTTTATGAACATATCAGCACCATATATGCTAACTTAAACTCCTCTTAGTGCCACATTCTATGCCCTGAATATAATAGTAACATACACTGAGTACAATCATATCACATACTATGCTCCCTAAAAATAAAGCACTACCCACATAATGCTCTTAAAGTGGGACCCCCATATAAGGTCCTGTTTGTGAGCTTCCTATTAAAGCATAAACTTTAATCTGTTCTCATTTAAAATAAAGTCCCCATACAAGAGCTGAACCAAAATGGTTCAAAGTTGACCAACTGCCTATTTCTAGTAGTATTAATTGAGTGTCCTGAGTCAGTAAATAATCATTGGTGAGGGTGTATTAACTCATACTTTCCCTCCAGGAGTAGCTTTACCCTTGCCCTATCCTTATTTCAATCCTCTGTTAGTGGAAAGACCCCGGACTCCCTGTCCGGGGTTATAGCTAAATCCCTTTGTGTTGGTGTGGAGCAATTAGAGAGGGTAAGAAATCTCACCGGCTCCAAGCGAAAGGTAAGCGTATTGTGACTGTAGCTATTTTATTCAGTTACCTTGTCACAGTAAGCATCGTGATCTATAGATCACAGTGATCCCTCACAAGCCGCCCTTTACATAGGGTTCATGCCCATTTGGAATAACAGATATTATCCGTGGTTCTATGCCTACAGCGTATGAACCACCTTTATACTCAGCGATCAGGAGAGAGAGCAGGGAATTAAAGTAACAAACAATGCTCCCCCGACACGTTTCACCGTAGAACCAGCGTCTTCAGGAGTTAAGAACAAAGCAAAGATGAAGCTTGATATGTGGAATTAACGGCATAATTGACAGTCCTGGAAACTATTTCCACATATTGAGGTTCATCCAATGTCTCCCGACACTTAATCAAGACAAATTGTACTTGGTGCAGCGCTGCACACACATGGATCCCCATAGGTTCTTATCTACCTGCGAGCCGTGGAGGCCGCTGAACCAAAGAAGAAAGCCACATGGATTGTGCAAGAGAAGGATCAATCGTGACCATCATCTAAAGGCACATGGCCATTCATCAGCCAGGAGATGAGCGCAAAGTGAAGGAGACATCTTTTACACTCCAGCAGCGGTCTTGTGTACAGTCATGGCCAAAAGTTTTGAGAATTACACAAATATTATATTTTCACATGATCTGCTGCCCTCTGGTTTTTATGTGTGTTTGTCAGATGTTTTTATCACATACAGAAATATAATTGCAATCATATTATGAGTAACAAAAGCTTATATTGACAGTTAGAATGAGTTAATGCAGCAAATCAATATTTGCAGTGTTGACCCTTCTTCTTCAGGACCTCTGCAATTCTCCCTGGCATGCTCTCAATCAACTTCTGGACCAAATCCTGACTGATAGCAGTCCATTCTTGCACAATCAATGCTTGCATTTTGTCAGAATTTGTAGGTTTTTGTTTGTCCACCCGTCTCTTGATGATTGACCACAAGTTCTCAATGGGATTAAGATCTGGGGAGTTTCCAGGCCATGGACCCAAAATCTCTATGTTTTGTTCCCTGAGCCATTTAGTTATCACCTTTGCTTTATGGCAAGGTGCTCCATCATGCTGGAAAAGGCATTGTTGATCGCCAAACTGCTCTTGGACGGTTGGGAGAAGTTGCTCTCGGAGGACATTCTGGTACCATTCTTTATTCATGGCTGTGTTTTTAGGCAAGACTGTGAGAGAGCCGATTCCCTTGGCTGAGAAGCAACCCCACACATGAATGGTTTCAGGATGCTTTACAGTTGGCATGAGACAAGACTGGTGGTAGCGCTCACCTCGTTTTCTCCGAATAAGCTGTTTTCCAGATATCCCAAACAATCGAAAAGGGGATTCATCAGAGAAAATGACTTTACCCCAGTCCTCAGCAGTCCACTCCCTGTACCTTTTGCAGAATATCAGTCTGTCCCTGATGTTTTTTCTGGAGAGAAGTGGCTTCTTTGCTGCCCTCCTTGAGACCAGGCCTTGCTCCAAGAGTCTCCGCCTCACAGTGCGTGCAGATGCACTCACACCTGCCTGCTGCCATTCCTGAGCAAGCTCTGCACTGCTGATAGCCCGATCCCGCAGCTGAAACACTTTTAAGAGACTATCCTGGTGCTTGCTGGTCTTTCTTGGGCGCCCTGGAGCCTTTTTGGCAACAATGGAACCTCTCTCCTTGAATTTTTTGATGATGCGATAGATTGTTGACTGAGGTGCAATCTTTCTAGCTGCGATACTCTTCCCTGTTAGGCCATTTTTGTGCAGTGCAATGATGATTGCACATGTTTCTTTAGAGATAACCATGGTTAACAGAAGAGAAACAATGATGCCAAGCACCAGCCTCCTTTTAAAGTGTCCAGTGGTGTCATTCTTACTAAATCATGACAGACTGATCTCCAGCCCTGTCCTCATCAACACCCACACCTGTGTTAATGGAGCAATCACTGAAACGATGTTAGCTGGTCCTTTTAAGGCAGGGCTACAATGATGTTGAAATGTGTTTTGGGGGATAAAGTTCATTTTCTAGGCAAATATTGACTTTGCAAGTAATTGCTGTTAAGCTGATCACTCTTTATAACATTCTGGAGTATATGCAAATTGCCATTATAAAAACTGAAGCAGTAGACTTTGTAAAAATTAATATTTGTATCATTCTCAAAACTTTTGTCCATGACTGTACATCCCCAAACATAAAGCTCTCACACATATATGTCCTGCACATTGTTACTGGCTTGTTACATAACCTCATGAAGAGGAAACATTGTTACAGTAGTGTAACTATATCGCACCAACAGAGCAGCTACACCAAATCCACCTCCTATGTGCTGGAGGGAAATGAATAAGAGGTTTATATATTGAAGAACCCATTCATGAGCAGTGGACTTTTGTATTAATTATACTCCCAATGTGACCTGCATTTTATGAATTGTTCATCTATTATCATTTCAATTTACTGTTCTATACAGAACGGGCCCTGCTTTGATTGTATATTGTATTTTTATATAAATAAATAATTTCTATTAACTTATCCTTATATTGTACCAGATTATTTCAGGTGGGGGACCGTCTACTACTCTTTACCATTATTTATACTGTATATTACCTATCAGGCACTGGGTTGGTCTGTTAGTAGTGCACCCCCTTTTCCATATTTTGATTGTGGTGAGCCACTGAATATTTAATATAACTGTTTAACCCCTTCATATAGTGCCTCATGTTCTGTGCCCTCTTATAATGTGCCTTATGATCTTCACCCACCAATAATGTGCCTCATGGTCATCACCCTCCTATAATGTGCCTCATGTTCTGTGCCCCCCTATAATAAGTCTCATAGTCTGTGTCCTCCCTTAGTGTGCATTATGTTCTGTGCCCTTCTAAAATGTGCCTCATCTTCTGTGCGCCCTAAAGTGTGCCTCATGGTCTGTGCCCTATAGTTTTCCTCATGCTATAACCATTTCTGTAGAGGCCTACATCTGAGGAACGTTGCAAATGGTGGAGCAGGGAACTCCTGGTAACCTGCCTCGTCACTTTCCACTTTTTTGTCATGTAAGTGGCGCAATGACATCATTGTGCACCTCCAACATTCTGCTAATATCGTCCAGAGGAGACCAGATCGATATCTGCCAAATGTCACAGCTGCAGCGTGTGCCTACATACTGTATTGTCCTTCTCTGAAATCTTCTAATGTTGGGAGGTATGCCATAGTACTACTCATATCAAGAGTACTTTCCTGGTGGGTATGTCTATAATACAGACCTGTAGTGCTCAGTATGAAAACTCCAATCCTTTATCAGTCTATATAATGGGGATGAGGAAATGACATTCTGACAAGTATAAAGTGGATAAATCCAGTAGATCACTTTCTGGTCATAGCATCACTTTATTACAGACAGAAGGATCAATGGTGAAAGGTTTTTATGAAGGCATCCATTACATACTGGGCAGACTGGACATTGCTATATGTGATATTTCAGATGGCATTATAGGTATTGCCAGTTTACAGGATAAAATGCAGCTGGCTGGAGGTCAGAGGTCATGGGACTGGCATATGATTGGCAGCTGGCATATGATTGGTCACTACTGGCACATGCACAGTTTGATTTGAATATCAACTGCCCTTTTCAGGAGATTCTACAGAAACTGCTGATTTCCCGACCGAGCGAGGAGCGTTTGTTGAGCCCCACAGGCACTTTACAGGTTTCTACCCCATTCTGCTGGACGTCTATCAGTAAGTGCTGCTCTATATACTGTACATCACACACTACACACAGGACAGTGTACTCCCATCATCTGTACTGAACTGGACCATTCATGGTTGGGTCTCATAGTATATGGCGTTCTCCTCCTCTACATTGTGTAATGTATATTCTAATGGGATTGTTTCTTCTTCATATAATTATCTTAGATAATGGAACCTAAGTCCAGTGAAATAGGAGATAAAAAGCGGCAGGTTTCTTGTAGTGACCTCCAGTTAGGATGTTGGGGGTAATAGCACTAAATCTCTTTGTCCTGTAGTCTTCTCTATGGAATTAGAGCCAGTTATAAAATAATAATAGGATATGGAAGGACAAAGTAAATTGAAGAAGCTCTTAATTTACTTCTATGGGGAAAGCATCTGACATTAATTCTTAAAATCTTAATAATATATAAAGGAGGTTCTGTATGATGAGCTATTGGGACACAAGGGGCTCATAATTGGCTCTTATACATGTACCTTCTACATCAGAAATCCATGAGGACCTGAGACAAAAGTATTTGTAAGCTAATATCAGGAGCGGCTCCAAAACACGGAAGATCTTTCCATTATTCTTTTTCTTTTGTATCTTCCATTCTTGATTTTGGCTTATAAATACTGATAAAAATACTGAGCAAATACTGACCATGTGAAAGTGGCCTTAAACTACTATTTGCCCTATATAACACATTCATATCACTGTATTTAACTCTTTTATATCTTGTTACATTTCATTCAACTTGTATGTAGATGGAGAGCGACAACAGCATGGATTCCTTTGAGGAGGACGAGGTAAATGTCATGTTTGTGTTGACTTTCATTTCTCCTTTAGATACAAATAAAGACTTAATATATTACGGTGTGGAAAATGTTATTTTTATATAAAACCTTCTAGACTTATCAATACTTTATGAATAAGGCGTTCTATAGGACTTAAATGGGTATTCCCTTCTCAGACAATGGGGGCATATCTCTAGGAGGGGGTGGGACCCGCACCTATTTCTAAAACGGAGCTGGTAAAGTCCCAGAGGCAGCCCTCCATTCATTTCTATTGGGCCACCAAAAATAGCCAAACACTGGATCGGCTATTTCTGTTGGCTCCATTGAAGTGAACAGGAGCAGTGGCCATGCAAGCGCAGTGCGCTCCCTTTCATTTCTATGTAGCCAACAGAAATTGCCGAGCCAGCGCTTGCCTATTTTCGTCGAACCCATAGAAATCAATTGAGGACACCTACGCATGCACCTCCGGACTTTACCAGCTCTGTTTACGAGGTAGCTGTGAGTCCCAGAGGTGGGAACCCCACCTATCAGACAATGGGGGCCAGGGGCCTAGCTAGAACTGACTGGGCCCCACAGCAAATTTTTACACACACGCCCCACCCCCACCTAAACAAAACCTTTGAAAAAACAAATTTGTCTTTGTATCGCCTGGTCAGGAAGGGTATTCTTTAATATGAGGCAGGGGCCAGGGCACATACCTGCCAAATTTGACTGAAAGAAGCGGTGGCATGCCTAAGGTGTTTGGCACTCAGGTCGGGTCTTTTCTCTGTCTCTGGCACCCCTCATACTTTTAAAATATTTTGTCCCTCATAGTTGTTATGCCTTCATTTTTCCCCATCACAGAAATTAGGCCCAGATTGCGTCCGTTCACAGTAGTAATGCTTTCTCTGTGCCACCATCACAGCAGTAATGTCCTTTCTGTGCTCCCTTCACAGTAGTAATGCTCTCCATGTGCCCACATCACAGTAGTAATACCCTTTCTTTGCTCCTATCACAGTAGTAATACCCTCTCTGTGCCCCCTTCATATTAGTAATGCCGTCTCTATGCTTCCATCATAGTAGTAATGCCCTCTTTGTGCCCCTGTCACAGTAGTAATACCCTCTCTGTGCCCCCTTCACAGTAGTAATGCCCTCTTTGTGCCCCTATAACAGTAATGATACCCTCTCTGTGCCCCGTTCACTGTAGTAACGCCCCCTCTCTGTGCCCCCTTCACAGTAGTAATGCCCTCTCTGTACCCCCTCAGTGTTAGGGCTCATTCAGACGGCCTAGTCTGCATCTTTTGCGTCCTCATTGAAATGAATGGTCCATAGCCATTCCACATCCATGGGTCCACACATAAATTATCCTTAATTATTATTATTATCATCATTAATTCTCCAAAACAAAAAGGATCATACGATTTCCCACTAACAGTAATGGATGGCAGATTTTAACTGGATTCCATAAAATACATGAAAAGACATGATAAAAATCCACATAGAAAATCTGCCATTTAAATTTACTGCACCCAGGGGCGTAGCTTTAGGGGTGCAGAGGTAGCAGTCGCTACTGGGCCCAGGAGCCTTAGGGGACCCAAAGATCCTTGTGACACTGGTATTATAGAAAGTGCATGCTGGTCAAGTTACACCTCTGGCTGAATGAAAGGGGTTAGGTCATTCGGAGGTGCCGTGTCAATTTTTGCCTCATGGAAGCATGAAGGCTATGTGCTTCCCTGCTCCTGGCCACAAAGCACTGAGGGAAGGCGTCCTAAGCTGAACTCTTGCACCAGGGCCCATGAGCTATACCCCTGACTGCACACTTAAGCTTCCTGCCACATGAATATACCTTTAGCCTAACATTTAGATTATTACTTAGAGAAGTCATATTTAATACACTATTAGGCAATATAATTATGCTTTTATATAATTTATAGATATAATTCATCACTGAATACTAATATTTAGTTTACTAAAGTAGAATATGCTCTGTTCTAGGTCACTGCTATGGAGGACATGAGAGAGATGCTGCGGGTGTTTGAGGAAGAAGTAAGTGATATCAGCAGATGTTCATATTTCTCACATAAAATTGTATATCCAGGGGTAATAGCCATTAGATTTTTATTTATCACATATTGTGCCAGTTTTAATGGGTTGTCTCATGTCTTTGTGGATATCTAAGGAAATAAACTGTGTTATGGCAGTGGGTGTGGAAAAACGGAGTCAACCAACAGATTTGGCTTTGGGCTAATAGGGGAAGGTGCATGAAGTGCCTCAGGTTTGCCAGTCGGACCCGCCAGGAAGAAGGCAGCTGGATGTGGGGTTAGGTAGCTGGGCGAAATAATAGAAGCTGTGGTTGCCACCAGCCTCCACTGTAACTAGTTGTACATGTTGGAATTGTATCTGTCTACACCAGGGGTCAGCAACCTTCGGCACTCCAGGTGTTGTGAAACTACATCTCCCATCATGTACACTTGCTTGGCTGCTCTCTAAACTCCTACACAAGTGGAAAGAGCATGCTGGGAGCTGTAGTTTCACAACAGCTGGAAGGTTGCTGATCTCTGGTCTACACCATTGTAGAGCAGAAGGAGTGTGTGATCAGTTCTGGGACAGATATCATTGACTTCTTTATCTGGGTTTATTTGGTTTCCTCATGTAGTATACTACATCTGCTCATTTGTTACATGGACAGCAGTTTCATGATTTTCATCTCTAATTTCTCCATAACTTTTTGAAAGTCAAGAGAAGATGGACTGAAGATGCTTGAATTCTACGTAAGTGATGTTTCAAATATTTTTTTTAAGGCATAATGGTGCACATTTATTAAGACCGGCATTTTAGACGCCCGTCATAATAAGGCCCTGTGCTGGCAGTGGATCTGCCAAAGCTACGAAGAGGTGCAGGCCTCTTCATAACTTCGGCATATCCAACTCTGCATCTAAATGTAAGACAGTTTCCGAGCCATCTTACATTCAGACCTGTTTCAGGTGTAGAAAATGGTAAATGAAACGTCCCCTTCCCCGCCCACATTACACTCACTTTTTTAGACCTGGCGTGAATGGGGAGAAGTCATAGACTGTGGTGCAACTAACTGTTACACCACAATCTTCACCTAAAATACGCCTAATTTAGGTATATTTCAGCTTGATAAATGTCTCTAATATATTCAATATGTCTTACATTTATATTTGACATCCCTATCTATGAGCCAAAACGGGAAGACATATGATGAGACAACGCCTCTTACTGGTATTGTCCAGTATTAAATTTGAAAAAAAATTATTTTTTTCTAAAAACAGATCTATCTGGGTCCATGGGATGTGTCTGGTATTGTATTTCAGAGATAGATAGATAGATAGATAGATAGATAGATAGATAATATATAGAAAAAGAGGCAACACTCCGATTTCAGTAAAAAAAAAACAAAAACGTAAATTTCTTTGAAGTCAGAGTGCTGCCTCTTTTTCTACTTTTGTGTATCTGCAGATCTGGGTCCAGGATCGACTAATGAATTGCAACTGATATATTATCTAAGGAGTGCTGCTTTATATTTATATCATACATAAGATGCCCTAATTTTCCAATCGACCCTCCGAAAATCTAATATATATCGTTATTCATAGTTGGTTTTATCTTTTTCTGTCTTTAAGGATGAAGACGGCAAGGAGGATTCTGAGGACGGGGTAAAAGCCTTGTTTTCTCTACATCGTAAAGTATTCCTGAAGAATGTAGGTAATAACAGTGAGAGAGGAACTAATTCTTACCTGTTATATTGTAGCCCATCTTCATGAAGCTGGACGATGGCATCAGGATCTCCTTGGATGAAGTAAGTGATGTGAAATGCTGCATTAGGAATGAAACAATGAAAATGTGCCAATATTTTATATAGATCTTTATTTATCCTCTATTGTCTTATAAGCTGGTGAAATGAATTTATTTCATACAATAATATCCTATAAAATAATCCATAGAATGTATAAGATTTATATATTATGTAAATGTTGTTATTATATTGAGAAGTTACGTGGGAAGCAATAATTGTGCTGAGGCCGTTGTCAATATGGCAGTTACCTTGCACATAAACAATACATAATTTATGTAGAAATTTATGTAGAAATGCATGAGATATTACAGTATTTAATCTAATTGAATTGTGTTTGTAGGAGCATCTTTCACTAGAGTCGTATACAGAGGAAGATGATGAAGAAGAAGGATATGAGTCAGAAGCAGATGAAGAGGAAGAAGATACAGAAGAAATCGGAGATGACGAAGAAAGTGATGAAGAAGAGGATGAAGTTGGAGATGAAGAGGAAGGAGAAGACAGTGAAGAAAGTCAGGATGAAGATGAGGAAGAAAGTGAAGTAGGAAGTGAAGGAGACAAAGAAGGTTGCTATGAAGACCAGGAAGTGGATGAAGAAGAAACATCTTGCACGAGGTTCTGCCTTCCAGTGAGACGGATGATAAGAAGAGCAAGGACCAGGATCACTACTTTCATCCACAGAGTTATAGAATTAATTTAGTACAAGGTTATATTTTATATAACCCTTTTCTCAGGTAAGTTAAGGTAAGTTTAGTTTAAATAAAAAAAAAAAAAACAATATAGTCTTAAAGGAGAATTCTGGATAGATTTCAAATTTGCCAGAAGATATTAAAAATAACAAGCACTGCATACATCCACTGATCCACCACAGCTGCCATTCCATCCATACTTCAGTCCTCACTGCTCTGCACTTTTTATCCCAGTCTTATGCATCAAAAATGCTAGGAGGAGCCATCAATCAATCATAGACTATGGCAGGTCTCCCCCTAAAGCAAGTCATTGGCCTAGCAGGTCATTCCTAGTATTTCTGGAATGTTAAGCTGGGACAGGACATACAGAGCAGTGAGTACCAGAGCAGTGGCAGGGAAGTGTTAGAGGTGAGGAATGATTCTCTATTACTTTTAACTTTTAGAAGTAGATGAAGAAAAAAATAACTTGTACCACATCCTACTTTTTCATAAGAAGGATTATATAATGGCCAAAGACCAGGATTACTACCTTTAATGCTATTAT
>ONZH01016781.1:0-16720 GCA_900303285.1 Rhinella marina | reverse complement strand
GCGGACCGCCAGCTCGATCCAAGATCCAACTACGAGCCTTTTGACTGCAGCAACTTTAAGATACGCTATTGGAGCTGGAATTCTTATTGTTTTTATACAAAAAGTACAAAAAATAAAACTTACATGTACATAAAATTTCAAAACTTAGACTGGCCCAGCCACTCCCACTCTCCATTCATACCTATACAACACAATACCTATACAATACCAAAATACATTATATACACTATATACAAGATACTCAACTAACTTAAAAGAAAAACCCAAGAAACCTTAACAGCTCTGGCCCGGCTGTAAAACAAACCCCATATAATATAATATATAACATACTTCTGTTATATACATATGCATATATGTCTACCACTATAATAAAGCACACAATCTTTTTTTTTTTTTTTTTAAATAATTCCAAACAATAGAACACTCACTCTATATATATATATATATTATATATATATATTATATATATATATATATATATATATTTTTTTTTTTTTATTCCTCCACACATGACTTACCCTATTACTTTAACTATCCACCACCCAGGGGCTGACCTCCGCCTCATGTCCATGTCATGTCCGCATAGTCCGAGGCCAGCCCCTCCTTAACCCATCACCATCCACATTCAGCCCCTCGCCCCCATGTCCGCAAAGTCCGGGGCTGAATGCAGATCCCCCAATACACAACACCCCCCCCTCCCCTCCCCAAAACCCACCAACCTAACTGAAGCCCACTCACCCTAAATATACATATATACAAAAATACGAAAGTACACAACTAACACTTAACTCTTACCTACTAACTACAACTCAAAACATACTAACCACTTTTTTCCAAGAAAACCCACCCGAAGGCCCAAGTTCAGTTGCCTGTAAGCCCTTGTCAAAACCATATTCTTTTCAAAACAAAAATCCTATGGTGTTAGCAGCAGCCCACCACCAGGAAGAGTATGACTAAGCTAGGGCACATCAAAAGTGAAGCCCCTCCAGAGGTAAGAGGCCCCACTCGTGCCCAGCTTCTCACACTCAAGAGAACGCACCTTCACCAGGTCACCCAGAATGTTCCTACACACCTCCTCCACCGGGAGGACTTTCTGCTGAGTACTAACTAAACACCGTGCATTCCACGTGTAAAATCTAACCACTATGCTGACTAGAAAAACTGTGCATGGGTCCCTCCTGCCCAGGTCTCTGAATACCCCATAGGCCCACTCCGCGTAGGAGAGGTTGGCTAGCCGAGGCCAGCCAATGGAAGCTCCCACCCGTTTGTACACCTCTGTATTAAAGGGACATTGAAGCAGGAAGTGCTCCATACTTTCCAGTATGTCGCAACACTCCTCCCGGGGACAACCCCTTTCCTCGGAGTTCCTATACTTCAAATTGTTCCTTACATACAGTCTCCCGTGAAAGCAGCGCCAAGCCAAGTCCCAAAACTTCAAGGGGATCCTTGCCGAATTTAACAACTGTAACCCCTTGTCTAGATCCCGGCTTGGGCAATCCTTGAGGGCCAGGGGCTTTTGAAAGTGGGTCAACAAGACCCTCTCGTCAAGGGACTTGACAGGATCTTGATCTCCCTCACCTCCAAACCCCACCGGCGGATTACCTTCAGAATCGGTGTGACATAAGCCGGAAGATATCCGTGAGGCGTACGCAAATCCTTCTCTTGCCCTCCTGTCTCCCACTTCTGGAAGAAAGGCCGAAACCACCCCCTGCAGGAGACTACCCACGGAGGAGCCCTCTCTGTCCAGAGGTTTTCTAGGTTGATCTTAACAAAGGTGTTCTCTAGGAACACCACGGGGTTGACCATACCCAACCCCCCTAGTCTCCTCGTACGGTATGTCACCTCTCTCTTGATTAGGTTCAGTCTGTTTCCCCATAACAGTTGGAAAAACAGGATGTAGACCCGAGTCCAGAGAGGCTCTGGCAAGATACATACACTGCCCAAATAAATCAGCAAAGGCAGAAGGTAGGTCTTGATCAGGTTGACCCTTTACCTGAGGGTCAAAGACCAACCCTTCCACTGGTCGACCTTCTGAGCGGCGATCTTAAGCCTGCTGTCCCAATTTTGGGCGGGATAATCCCCATGGCCGAATTCGATGCCTAGGACTTTGGCCGACGACTGGGGCTCTGGAGAGGTGCCCGGGAGATCGAAAGCTGGATCACCCCCTCCCAGCCAGAGACTCTCACACTTGTCCCGGTTCATCATGGACCCAGAAACCTCCGAGTAGCAGTCAACCTTGGACATCACGTATTCCGCCTCCCCTCCCGAGGACACGAAAACAGTGACGTCGTCAGCATACGCCACCACTCTCTGAGTGGCTTCTGGCTCCGCCGGATCCATCCTGACTCCCGCCAACGGCCCACCATCAATCCTCCTAAGAAGAGGATCGATGGCGAACACGTATAAGAGCGGGCTCAACGGACAACCCTGGCGGACTCCAGACCCGACCTCAAAAGAGTGGCCAGACCAACCGTTCACCAGCGGGAAACTCTCTGCCTCTGCATACAAGATCTTTAACCAATCGACAAACCCCCCCCGGCAGGCCATATCTCAGAAGGACCGACCAGAGGTACTCGTGGTCAACCCGATCAAATGCCTTTGCTTGATCCAAGGTCAGCATGTACCCCTTCCAGTGACCCGCCCTACTCCGTTCCACTGCCTCTCGGACACCGAGTACAGCACTAAAAGTGCTGCGGCCTGGAACCGAGCAATGCTGGGTCCCCGAAAGGAGCCGGGGTGCGAACTTGACCAGCCGATTAAACAATATCTTTGCCAGAATCTTCCTGTCCGTATTGAGAAGCGCTATGGGACGCCAATTCTCAATACGGCTCGGATCTTTACCCTTTGATAGAAGGATCAGGGCTGACCTCCTCATTGACTTCGGCAGAGTGCCCGAGGATAGGCACTCATTAAAAACCTCAGTCAAGAGGGGAACTAAGGAGTCCTTAAAGGTCTTGTAAAGCTCGGATGTTAAGCCATCCGGGCCCGGCGACTTCTTTGGGGCAAGCCCCTCGATCGCCAGGCTGACTTCCTCTTCCCTGATCTCTTCCACCAAAACACCAAGAGAGAGGTCTACTCCTGACACAGGGATGGTTTCAGCCAGGAAAGCCGACATCCTGTCCCGATCCAGACCCCTCTTTCCCAAGAGGCGCAAGTAAAAGGTTCTGACGATTTCCAGGATCCCTGATCTGGACCTGTTCAGAGTTCCCGTACCATCAATCAGACCTGTCACTAACTTACTACCCACTGACAACTTACAGTTTCTGTAAGGGTCGGGCGAGCGGTATCTCCCAAAATCCCTCTCAAAAACCAAGGATACGTGTCTATCATACTGGCACCTCTTGAGCAAAGATTTCACCCTGGAAATATCCTCGCGGCTACCTCCAGTCGAGACCAGATGCTCGAGTTTCCTCCTCAGACCCTGGTACAAGCGATACTTGTCCAAGGACCTAAGGCTCTAGAGCTGGCGGAAGAATTTTGCTACCCGGTCTTTGAATATCTCCCACCACTCTGACTTACTGTCACAGAGATCCAGTAACGGTACCTGACTCTGAAGGAAGTCCTCAAAGTATTGTCTCACCTCTGCTTCCTCCAGGAGGGCCGAATTCAGCTTCCAGTACCCTCTTCCCATTTGGGGAGTCTCTGCAATATTCAAAGAGAAAACAATCAAACAGTGGTCGGAGAATTTCACCTCAACAACCTTTAAAAGCGAAAAGATGGCCTCCTCCTTCAAATAAAACCTGTCTATTCTAGACCTAATCTGACTACCTCTATAATAGGTGAATCCCCCGTGGCCTGGGGTGTGCCTAATGTGGACATCCACCAGGCGGGCCTCACTAGCTATGCTGTTTAACGCAATACTGTCATAAGCCAACCGGTCTCTGGCGCCTCCCCTGTCTTGAGACCTCGTGACGGTATTGAAGTCTCCTCCAAAGACCACCTGCCGGCTTGTAAAAAGGAAGGGCTTAATCCTCATAAAGAGACATTTGCGGTCCCACTTACTTTGGGGACCATAGATAGTAATCAAACGAAGCTCCTGTCCCTTCATGAGGACATCCAAGATCAGACACCTCCCATTTCTAACTCAATCACCCGTCGGCATTCTACCGGTGCGGCGAAAAGAACCGCCACTCCGTTATACGGCTCAGCCGCAAGAGACCAATAGGAGGGCCCTGATCTCCATTCCTTCCTTGCTTTATGGACGGCTGCCAAATCTGGCAGCCTGGTCTCTTGCAAGAATAAAATGTCAGCTTCAACTCGGCTGAGAAAACTGAAGGCTGTGAACCTAGCCGCATCTGATTTTATGCTGGCGACATTAATGGTCGCCAGTGTCAACGGAGTGGGTACCGCCATAGAGGGTGATTAAGTTAAACGGCCTTCTCCCCCTCCATTTCCCACTCTTCTTCCCACCCTTTTTCCCAGACTTCTTCCCCCTCCCGGGGCTGTCCTCCAAGGCAGTGCGGTTCCTCTTGAGAGAGACAGTGGTGTCCATCTCATTGGTCACCACCGTCTCCCCCTCCGCACCGCCCCCGTCATTCTCAGTTCCAGGGTCTGGACCCGCCTCACCTCCTGGGGACCTTGCATCCCCACCAGAGAGAGGCGCGGGGTTTCCCACAGGCTCTCCCTCCTGCACCTCCGGCTCCCCGTCCTCAGAGGATAGGCATAGGCCTCATCATGGACGAGGAACCAGTTGGAGAGATCCAGGGGGGAGTCGGCTTCGCCTTCCACGGCCACTCTGGACGGGCTAGATTTTTTCTTGGTCAGGCGCTTCCGTCTAGTTCTTTCTGACTCTACCCCGCTACCCTCTGACGCACTTGCGTAGCATGAGGACAGAGTCTCCTCGGTGCAGTCTATCCTCCTAATCTCCTCGTTCAGCTCGCTCTCCCCCAGGGTCTCAGCTGTTACAGGAGAGGCTGCCTCCTGGGAGGGCGCAGGCATCACCCCGGGACGGGGTTCCTCCTGCTCCCTCTCCATTTGACGTCTCTCCCTCCGTCTCTGCCGGGACAGATTTTCCTTCTTCCTCATTGACCCCACAGCACTGCCGCCTTCGCCAGCACTCACCTCGGCAGCGGGAGCCTCCCGGCTCTCCTCCGCACAAGCGTGAGCCACGTTAGCGACAGAGCGAGGGCAACGACTAAACGGGTGCCCTAGCTCACCACATAGGTTACACCTAATCACCTTACAAGATGCGGCTAGGTGACCCTCACCCCCGCATAGCGCGCACCTCTGCACTTGGCAGCTGACGCTGAAATGCGAGGGGCTGCCGCACTTGTAACAGAGCTTAGGCTGCCCCCTGTAGAAGACCTGGATTCTATCCCGCCCGAGGAAGGCAGAAGATGGAATGTGGGAAACCGACCCACCTGAATGCTTCAACTTAACCTGAAACACCCAGGCGCCCGACCAGATGCCGTATTCGTCCAGGATCTTGCCAGGAAGACCCTGGACATCCCCGTACCTGCTTAGCCAAGTCAAGATGTCTATGCCAGAAAGTGACTCGTTATGGGTCAAAACGGTCACCTTCTTGACCTCACTCTGGCGGGTTATCGCTTTCGCAGAAAAAACCCTGCCAGTCCGGCTGATCTTTTGCCAGTTCATACCCGGACCAGAAGAGTTCTAGACCCTCCGGCCGGGCAATGAGGGCAGCCCCTCCCCCCCCCCCGCGTCCACAGTCACACTGGCATAACTTCTGCCGCAGCTGAGCCAGTCCCTTTCACTTGGGCCACTCTATATTTTTTTTTACATTTACGCTCACATTTTTATTTAAATTTACACTTTTTTCACCACCTTTATTTATATTTATATTTACACTTTTTCACCACTTTTTTCTCCCATTTTCACCACTTTTTTCTCCCATTTTCATTCCCTTATTACTTCCTTGCTTTCTTCTTTCTTCTTCTTGCCCTGCTTTCCCAAGATACCAGACCCTCTACAGCTGCTGCACCAGAGCTCAGATCCAGCGCAGCAGCTGTATGAAGCTTCACTGGACCTAATGCACTAGCAGCCTGCCCCGTCCCTCCTCCGCCACTAGGGGCAGCAGGGGCAGGAATAGAGACAGACCGCTCAGCTGATGCTGGGAGCCGGCCAGCCGTGGCACCACTGCTCCCAGCAGTACTGCCGGCTCCCTTCTCCCTGCAGGTAAGGGATCCACCCCCCCCGACACACCCCCGGACCTGCCCCCAACCCCCGCAGCACCGCCGCCCACCGCACCCCTGGCCTTACGGGAAAGCCGGACCGCGGGCAAGGCAGCGGGTACCACGGAGGCAGGGGGGCCTGGCCGGCCAGCGGAGGGGGCAGAGGGGACACTCTCACCAATGGGGACACCTTTATTAGGGGGGACACTTTTACTAGAGGGGACCGCCGTACGCCCCTCCATACCACGTACAGAACGGGCGCCGGGCCCGCCCCCCGCACTTCTCTCTACAGGCGCGCCTCCCTACATGCCTTGACGCGCCTGCAGATACTCCCGCTCCCACGCCTACACAAGCGGGGAGGGTAGCGGTGGTCACGGGAGGCACGGGAGCCCCAGAACTCAGCATAAATACAAATTTAGTTGGGGACACTGCACCCCACAGGAGGGGGGGGGCACGGCAGCCCCGTCACACCTCCGCAAATCCACGGCGCACTTACTCAGCGCTACCGGGTTTGCGGGAGTGGGCGGGGCCCGAGACGCTGCAGACACGCCCCCCCTCTTGCGCTCATCAGCCCTTGATCCTGCTTGTATGGCCTTTCGGCCGAGACTCCTCCCCCGCCGCCCACGCTACTACAAGCGGGGACGGCGTCCTGCGCCATCTTTTTTACATTGCCTACCATTATCTACCCGCTCCCACGCTCTGGCCCCACATCAGAGGCCAGGCTAGGGGGGATAGCGGGATCTGCGCCCTGAACCAACTTCTCAGCTGGTCCAGAGCGCAGAGAGTGAGGCACAAAGACATACTGTACCTCACTTGCTGTCTTTTTCTTTGCCTTCTTTTTTTTCCTAGGCTCTGGATCCTCCTCTGGCAGCTCATCTCCAAAAAGAAAAGACCCTTCATCGATCCGGGGGGATTCCAGGGTACGTATCTGAGCCATCAGACGTCCCCCTACGCCACTGCTTCCATTGTCGCCACTCTCACCACTCTCTCCACTGCTAAACTCCTCCTCAGAACTGGTGGGCAGACGTACTTGCTCTGCTCGGATACCAGTGTCCATTGTCTGTCCATTTTCCCCACCATTCTCTCCACTTTCTCCACTCTCTCCACTCTCCTCTTCCTCCGCCATCTCTTCCTCCTCACTAGAGGCTTCCTCCTCCTCCGGCAGCTTCCCCTCCATCGCCAAGAATCTGGACTCATTGGACAGTTTCTCTTTGAAGGGGCCGCTGCCGTTCAAGATCTCCATCCTCTTTTCCTCCAGCCGCTTAATCTCCATTTTCAGGCTTCTCACCTTCTGAGAGATTTCCGGCCTATTCCTTTTGGAGGCCCGGTCGGCCTTCAGCCTCTCAATCCTGATGACCTCCCGGCTTCTTTTCAGGGCCTTACCAACTTCCTCATACTCCCGGAGGTAGGCCGCGATCCTGGAGCTATAGGCAGTGACGGGCTCCCGGGGCTTCATGCTTCCCCAGTCACCCGCCACCAGACGCGACCCACCTCCAGGAGCACTCCGTCCTTCACCCTGGGGGCTACTGTCCGCCCCCCTGGACTTAACGGCGATGGACACGCCCTCACCCCCAGGAGTTGCAGGAGGCACATCCACACGGCTCCTGCTGGATCTTCTCACTCCTGGGGTGGATGATGGTTCAGAGGCCGGTAACTCACCTCCCCTACTCCCCGCCGGCCTACCCCGGGGAGAAGGATCCTGGGCCTTGGATGGTCTCATGGCCCAGGGTCCTACCACCTTCCTGGGAAGAGGCAGGCCCTGGGCTGGGAAAGATGTAAAAATCCCAAGCAAGCCTTCAGTACACCAGAGCACCTCCACACACAACCTCTCTCCGCGACTGCTGGCACCAGACTTGCCCCCCAATAGATCCTCGTTAAAGGATTTAAAGTGTACTTATTCCAATTACAGGGCCTCGAAAGAGTCCTTTTATTGTTATTGTTATTACCTCCCCGAGTCGGGAGTGGGTAATTTGCGCGCCTGTTGCCTTCCTTGGATGTGATAGCCGTTTCTCAGGCTCCCTCTCCGGAATCGAACCCTGATTCCCCGTTACCCGTGGTCACCATGGTAGGTGCAGAAAGTACTGTACCATCGAAAGTTGATAGGGCAGACATCCGAATGGATCGTCGCCGTCACGGGGACGTGCGATCGGCCCGAGGTTATCTAGAGTCACCAAAGCGCCGGGGAGAGCGGCGGTGGGCGGAAGAAGGGGAGGCCAAGACCATCCCCCGCCCCCGGGCCCCACCGCGTCCGGGCCCCCGGATTGGTTTTGGTCTGATACCGATTGTTGAATGTTTGTCATCATATTTGAAGGATACTGGGGACCTCTTGAGACTTATGGATGGTTTACAATTAGAGCATGACATGTTCATTGTGACTTGTGATGTTGAGTCTCTTTATACTTCAATCAATCATCAAGATGGCTTACGAGCAGCCTGGCATTTCCTTCAGATGTCAGACGTCCAGAGTGAGTACGGCTCATTCAGACTCACATTATTAGAGTTTGTTTTACATCATAATTTTTTTATGTTCAAGAACTCCTATTACCTACAGCTCCAGGGAACGGCCATGGGGGCGGCATGTGCGCCGTCCTATGCCAACCTTTTCCTGGGGCTGTGGGAAAGGATGATTTTCCAAACGGACCCAGTTGACCAGATTGAGAAAGTCCACTTGTGGAATCGTTACATTGACGATATTCTCATTATCTGGCAGGGGTCCCGTGAGGAGTTGGATGCCTTCATGGTCGGTCTGAATTGCAATGATTTGAACATAAAACTCACATACAAAATGGGCCGTGCTAATATAAACTTTTTGGATGTTCAATTACAGGTGGACACAGAAGGATTTGTCTGTACTGATATTTTCCGTAAACCCACCGCTGTTAACAGCCTTCTACACGCTCAGTCATCCCACCCCCGTCGTCTCATTGAGAGTATCCCTACTGGACAATTCTTGAGATTACGTCGGTTATGTTCAAATGAGGAGACCTTTGAAGTGAGAGCGAAAGAACTTGCAGAACGTTTTGCGGCCAGAGGTTACCAACGATCGACAGTGGAGAGAGGTTATATGAGGGCCAAGAAGTCCCCACGAGCATCCCTGCTTCAAGCAACATATAGGCAGAGACAAGTTGGGAACCAGCAAGTTACGAGATTTATCACATCCTATAATTCCGGCTATAAGGAAGTGAATTCCATTCTTGCGAAATATTGGAATGTGTTACGCATGGATTCGGTCCTGAGGAAGATCTTACCATTACGCCCCCATATTACGTATCGGAGGGAGAGAAATTTGCGAGATCAGTTGGTACGTAGTCATCATGGGGGAACCAATTTGGAGAGGGTGTTTGGTTCCAAGGGCCCTAAATGGGGGTGTAAACCGTGCGGTAGTTGTGTGGCGTGTCCCAATGTATTAACCACCAACATTTTTACAGACTCCTCAGGTCATAGAACGTATGAGATCACCCATACTATCACATGCAGTACGGTTGGTGTTGTCTATGTGGCAAGTTGCCCCTGTGGGTTACTATACGTTGGTTTGACATCCCGGGAATTGAGAAGAAGAACCAGGGAACACGTTCTGGGGATAATAGCTGCAAGGGAGGTGGTAGACATCACCACTTTAAAGACAATCCCTCGACACTTTAAGACTTATCACAATTGTGATGCAACATCGCTCCAGGTAAGAGGGATAGATCGCATCCTGATTAGGCAACGTGGTGGTGATTGGAAATGGGTTTTGGCTCAGAGGGAGACTAGATGGATTTTCCGTTTGGACACTATCTCACCCCGGGGACTCAATGAATGCATTAGCTTTGTTCCATTTTTATAAACATATCTGACAACATATAATATATTTGGTGCTTTCCTTTTTGTTTTGGGATACCATTTGCCTTTTGTGCTTTAGTAATGGTTTCTATTGTATTGGTTGGCGTCCATGTTATTTATGTGTTTTTGTGCTTTTAATTTTATTTTATTTTATATTCATATTTATTCCATGTTCATGCGGTCCCCATTTTTTCAATATTGATTTTTCCATTTCTTTTGTAGTTCGAAGGAGTGAAGAACTACTGCCTGTATGACCCTGCCTGTTGTGTTGTTCATGTGCCTCTCATTATTTTATTTAAAATTTTTTTTTTCCACTTATTATTTTTACATGATTACACTTTTTGATTCATATCCGTCACATCACACTTTTACTTTTTTATTTCACACACATAATTATGTCACATATTCATTTCACTCGTCTTATGTTGTTTTGGTTTTCAATTTTTATATATTTTTTTATGTTTTTCACTTGTTTTTCTCTTATCTTGACACCTACACATATTCCTGATTGGTTTCACTTCATTGTAGTACTTCACACTCATTCACACTCATTTTGTGTCACATTGCACAATTCATTATTAGTTAGTGTAGTTTTTTCATTTGTATGGCTAAGTTAGCGAATATTAGCGTACGCGCATGCGCGTGCGTTCCACGGTTGAACGCTGGCCGGACTTCCAGTGCCGGCCGCGTTCCTCTGTCAGGACGCGGGGTATGTAGCGGCACTGAGTAGTTATTTTATCTGATGAAAGGCACCACTTTATTTATTTATTCTATTGTTCAGGCAGGACTCAGGCCGTTTGGCTGCAATATGTGCCCTATATGCCTTCTTATTTGGGGATCGGTGGGAGGTCTTTATGACCGGAAGTGATGTAACTTGCGTCCCAGGGTGGAACGCACGCCGGATTACCCATTAGTTCCTCCTCGATCTGCATCGGACCGCATGTTCTATATATTTTTAATTATTGTGGGACTATAAATAAGCGCTGGACACAGCATGATGTATCCCCTTGAGGAAGCATTTGCGAAACGTACGTCGGGGTTGGAGGTTCACACTGGTCTGTATTTGATCTTTTTACCTGGCTAAATGTGATTATACTCTGTTATATGTGTTGCACTTTGTACCATTGTCTGCACTGGCACTTTACCTGTTATTGTGATTATAACTCAGTGTTCGCAATAATGTTGAGTATTTAGCTGCGATGTTTATTATTTTTGTGTGCTCCTCCTTTTTTTCTTTGTATGTGTAGTTACCACCATTGTTTTAAACTTTGTATGTATATTACCTTGATGTAATAATAAAGCAGACATTATTTATTAATGGTGTACTTTTTGGTATTGGTCTGATAAATGCATGCATCCCTGGGGGTCAGCGCTCGTCGGCATGTATTAGCTCTAGAATTACCACAGTTATCCAAGTAACGGTTGGAGCGATCAAAGGAACCATAACTGATTTAATGAGCCATTCGCAGTTTCACTGTACCGGCCGTGCGTACTTACATGTGCATGGGCCTGGGCGCGGGTTTGGAAGAGGAGCCGCCGGTCGAGGCTAAGCTTCTCCTCTAACCGCTCCGCCCCGGGGGGCCCGGAGGGTCCCTGCCTTTCTCCACCGACTTCCATATCTGCCTTTAAACCCCCTAGGTCTCTCTCTCTCTCTCCACTCTGGACCTCAGGGCCATGCGGCGGGGGGAAGGACCCACGCCAACGCCGGCCAGCCCGCTCGGAAGGCGGAGGGGTCTCCCCCGCCGTGGATCGGCAAAATAAAAGGGCATCGGCAAAATAAAAGGGGATCGCGGGACGGGCCAGCCGGAGGAATCCCCCACAACCACCGCCACCAGCAGCCTTCCACACCGGGAAGGAGCAGGGTGGGATGGAGGTGGGGGGACCGCCTTGAGCGCCGCGGGGGCCACGGCAGGGAGAGGGGACGCGCTCGCCTTGAGCCGGCATGGACTCCAAAGTCCGGCCGAGCGAGGGTCCCTACCCACCGGGTCGCACGAGGCCACATCGATCGAGAGGAGGAGGAGGAGGAGAAGGAGGAGGGAAGACGTCAGCTCCCAGGGGAGAAAGCACCTCTTATCGGGAGGGGAGAGGTGGATGGAGGTGACCAGCCCCTGGGTGCAGTTACGGGGACAGGTACTTGGACCTGGGGCTTGAAAGGTGCCCTGGGGGAGGACTTCATCTCTGCCCGCTAAGCGTGGGGATGCACAGACTTAGAAGGCGCCCTACGGACCAAACACTTTCAAGGATGAGAGCCTCTCCACCCAGGACCCAGCAGAGGGTGGGTGAACACATCTAAGTCGGCTAAAAAGTGTGGGGGGCTTTGGCAGTGCGATTGTGCATAGACAATACATCATCCTGTGCGTTATTACACCTAGGGGGCGCTCTAGCCGCCAACACCTTAAAGCAGGAGAGCCTCTCCACGTGACCCAGCGGAGGCAAGCGCTACCCGGGCATCAGCAGACCGGCCGGCCGGGGGGGACGCCCTGAAGGAGAGAAGGGACTTTGCCAAGCAGCAGCAGCAGCAGCAGCAGCAGCAGCTGGACCTTCCAGAGGCAGGGAGCGGGCAGAGAGGCCAACTGGTGTCCGTCCAGAGGCGCACCTAACCACGGACCCTGGCAGGTGAGGGGAGCCGGTGGGGTCTCCTATCCTTCTTCCGAGAGGTGTCCGATTGGCCGTTATCCCCCGGCTTCCTATAGATTTCCTATGGCCGGGAAAATGATCACGGGGACGCCGGGCCTCTGGAAGCGTCAGTCGGGGCGGGAATCAATTTCGGCCGCTGCCCGGTCCTCTTTGGAAAAACGGAACTGCCTCCGGTTCTCTGCCGCCGTCAGGAGCCAGGGAGGCGGAGCCGGAGGACACTTCCAGGGGGGCGGCAAGGGGCTTCAAACAACCACCGGGGGAGTTTAGCTGTCTTGACAGGGCTTCCCTGGAGCAGCTGCAGGCAGCGGCAGTTTGCGCCCGCAGCTGTGGAGCTCCCGACCGGCAGGGGGGGTCAGCGCTAAGCCGCTGGGGCTTCCCTACCTTCTTGGGAGGCAGGGGAAGGTGCCAGGGCACACCTGCCGCCTGCCTGGGCAGTCTTCTGGGCTCAGGAACACTTGGGCACGGGGCTCACTGCTGTATTTCACGGCGATCAGCCACGGCAGGCAGCGGCACTTTGCGCCCGCAGCTGTGGAGCTGCTGACCGGCAGGGAGGTCAGCGATAAGCCGCTGGGGCTTCTCTACCTTCCTGAGAAGCAGGGGAAGGTGCCAGGGCACACCTGCCGCCTACCTGGGCAGTCTACTGGGCTGTGGAACGCTTGGACACGGGGCTCACTGCTGTATTATAGGGGGATCAGCCACGGCAGGCAGCGGCACTTTGCGCCCACAGCTGTGGAGCTGCTGACCGGCAGGGAGGTCAGCGCTAAGCCGCTGGGGCTTCTCTACCTTCCTGGGAAGCAGAAGAAGGTGCCAGGGCACACCTGCCGCTCCCCTGGGCAGTCTACTGGGCTGAGGAACGCTTGGACACGGGGCTCACTGCTGTATTATAGGGGGATCAGCCGCTCAGGCAGCGGCACTTTGCGCCCGCAGCCGCTGGGGCTTCTCTACCTTCCTGGGAAGCAGGGGAATGTGCCAGGGCACACCTGCCGCTCCCCTGGGCAGTCTACTGGGCTCAGGAACACGTGGGCACGGGGCTAAGGGCTTTATTATACCGGGTTCATTCAGGGAAAGGCAGCGGCACTTTGCACCCGCAGCTATGGAGCTGCTGACCGGCAGGGAGGTCAGCTCTAAGCCGCTGGGGATTCTCTACCTTCTTGGGAAGCAGGGGCAGGTGCCAGGGCACACCTGCCGCCTTCTTGGGCAGTCTACTGGGCTCAGGAACACGTGGGCACGGGGCTAAGGGCTTTATTATACTAGGGTTCATTCAGGGAAAGGCAGCGGCACTTTGCACCCGCAGCTATGGAGCTGCTGACCGGCAGGGAGGTCAGCGCTAAGCCGCTGGGGCTTCTCTACCTTCTTGGGAAGCAGGGGAAGGTGCCAGGGCACACCTGCCGCTCCCCTGGGCAGTCTACTGGGCTCAGGAACACTTGGACATAGGGCTCACTGCTGTGTTACAGGGGGATCAGCCGCGGCAGGCAGCGGCACTTTGCGCCCGCAGCTGTGGAGCTGCTGACCGGCAGGGAGGTCAGCGCTAAGCCGCTGGGGCTTCTCTACCTTCTTGGGAGGCAGGGGCAGGTGCCAGGGCACACCTGCCGCCTTCTTGGGCAGTCTACTGGGCTCAGGAACACGTGGGCACGGGGCTAAGGGCTTTATTATACTGGGTTCATTCAGGGAAAGGCAGCGGCACTTTGCACCCGCAGCTATGGAGCTGCTGACCGGCAGGGAGGTCAGCGCTAAGCCGCTGGGGCTTCTCTACCTTCTTGGGAAGCAGGGGAAGGTGCCATGGCACACCTGCCGCTCCCCTGGGCAGTCTACTGGGCTCAGGAACACTTGGACATAGGGCTCACTGCTTTATTATAGGGGGATCAGCAGCGGCAGGCAGCGGCACTTTGCGCCCGCAGCTGTGGAGCTGCTGACTGGCAGGGAGGTCAGCGCTAAGCCGCTGGGGCTTCTCTACCTTCTTGGGAAGCAGGGGAAGGTGCCAGGGCACCTTCCCAGGCAGCGGCACTTTGCACCCGCAGCTATGGAACTGCTGACCGGTACAGAGATCTGCCATGTACCGCTGGATCTTCTATAGCTTATGACATGGCAGGGGAAGCTGCTGGAGCGCAGCTGACACTTGTGGGGGATTGCTCCTGTTGTGAGGCACCCGTGGATACCAATAGTATGTTTCTATCACACAGGGTGGAGGAGCCGGAGACCCTTGAATACCTCCAGCTTCTCTGGAACTGCTGACCCGTACCGAGATCTGCCATGTACCGCTGGATATTGTACCACTTATCACACGGCAGGGGAAGCTGCTAGAGCGATGCTGACACTTGTGGGGGCTTGCTCCTGCTGTGAGGCACCCGTGGATACCAATAGTATGTTTCTATCACACAGGGTGGAGGAGCAGGAGCCCCTTGAATACCTTCAACTTCTCTGGAACTGCTGACCGGTACGGAGATCTGCCATGTACCGCTGGATCTTCTACCGCTTATAACACCGGCAGGGGAAGCTGCTGGAGCGAAGCTGACACCCCAGGGACCTTCTCCTGGGAGGAGGCACCTGTGGACACCCTGATCATGGCTCTAATATGTATGGTTCGGGGGGGTTTGGTTGTGCAGCTGCCCTGGTGGAAGGGGCCACAGCTGACGGCACCCAGCCCCCTCTCTTCCCTGTATTCCCAATTGTTACCTTTCCAGGGCAAGGTTCACCATGAACCTTCTCTAGGTCTCTTGTCAAAAGCAAGCACCACATAAATATGTCACGTATACCTTTCTTTCTTTCTTTCCCTAGCTAGCTGGCAGGAAGCCCGCCGGGGTGCCTTCTACCAGGGGACGAACAATGAGCCCGCCTGGGTGTCCACCCTCCAGGGGAGACTAGGAGGCCCGCCTGGGTGCCTTCTCCCAGGGAGCGGACAATGAGCCCGCCGGGGTGCCTTCTACCAGGGGACGAACTATGAGCCCGCCTGGGTGTCCACCCTCCAGGGGAGACTAGGAGGCCCGCCGCCTGGGTGCCTTCTCCCAGGGAGCGGACAATGAGCCCGCCTGGGTGCCTTCTACCAGGGGGAGAACAATGAGCCCGCCTGGGTGTCCACCCTCCAGGGGAAACTAGGAGGCCCGCCTGGGTGCCTTCTCCCAGGGAGCGGATAATGAGCCCACCTGGGTGCCTTCTACCAGGGAGCAGACAATGAGCCCACCTGGGTGCCTTCTACCAGGGGCGACTGTTAATCCCGCCTGGGTGTCTGCTCCCAGGGGGCGGACAGTGAGCCCCCTTGGGTGTCCCCCTCTCCAGGGGTGACTATTAAGCCCGCCCGGGTGCGCCCGCCTCCCGAAGGAGTGGAAGAGAGCGTCTCGGCGCCCCCAGCCCGCGGCCAAAGTCCGCCAGCGCACCCTATGTTTGCCAAATCTTGAAAATCTCGATCAAGTCCAGGCGAAAGAGGGAAGCGGACTCTCCCCCCCTTCCCCAAAGAGGCACGGCCGCCGGGGAAGCGTGAGGGGTCGATCTATCCCGAACCCCCTCGGGGGGGTCGGGGAGATCGGCTTCTGCCCCGCTCTCGCCTCCGCGCGACCGAGCGCCCATTTCTCCGGAGAGGCCCGCTCGGGGTCGACCCCCCCCCCACGCTCAGTGGAGGATCGGCTTCTGCCCCGCGCTGTTCCTCAGGCGACAAAAGCTTGGCTCAAGGGATGACTTTCAATAGATCGCAGCGAGGTAGCTGCTCTGCTACGCACGAAACCCTGACCCAGAATCAGGTCGTCTACGAATGATTTAGCACCGGGTTCCCAACGAACGTGCGATGCGCTCCGGGAGAGAGGCGGCGGGGCTTCCGACCGCGCTCCGGCCCCGAGGCGTGCGGCTCTACGCGCCGGCCCCCGCCCCGAGGGGGGGAGCTAGCTATCCCAGGCCAACCTGGGCTCCTCGGCACTGCGGTATCGTCACGTTTAGGGGGATTCTGACTTAGAGGCGTTCAGTCATAATCCCACAGATGGTAGCTTCGCCCCATTGGCTCCTCAGCCAAACACATACACCAAATGTCTGAACCTGCGGTTCCTCTCGTACTGAGCAGGATTACTATTGCGACAACACGAGGGGGAGAGAGAGGCGCCCACCCCACCGCGCCGGCGAGCCAAGGAAGGGCGGGGGAGAGGCGC
>ONZH01016780.1:0-77017 GCA_900303285.1 Rhinella marina | reverse complement strand
TGCCCCCCACACAGTAGTTATAGTAGCATAGTGCCCCCCCCACACAGTAGTTATACCAGTATAGTGCCCCCCACACAGTAGTTATACCAGTATAGTGCCCCCACACAGTAGTTATAGTACCAGTATAGTGCCCCCACACAGTAGTTATAGTAGCAGTTAGTAGCCCCCCCACACAGTAGTTATAGTAGCAGTATAGTGCCCCCACACAGTAGTTATAGTAGCATAGTGCCCCCACACAGTAGTATATAGTAGCATAGTGCCCCCCACACAGTAGTTATAGTAGCATAGTGTGCCCCCCACACAGTAGTTATACCAGTATAGTGCCCCCACACAGTAGTTATACCAGTATAGTGCCCCCCACACAGTAGTTATAGTAGTATAGTGCCCCCCACACAGTAGTTATAGTATAGTGCCCCCCACACAGTAGTATAGTAGTAGTTAAGTAGATAGTGCCCCCACACAGTAGTTATAGTATAGTGCCCCCACACAGTAGTTTAGTAGCATAGTGCCCCCACACAGTAGTTATAGTAGTATAGTGCCCCCACACAGTAGTTATAGTAGCATAGTGCCCCACAACAGTAGTTATACCAGTATAGTGCCCCACACAGTAGTTTATAGTAGCATAGTGCCCCCACACAGTAGTTATAGTAGCCCATAGTGCCCCCACACAGTAGTATATAGTAGCATAGTGCCCCCACACAAGTAGTTATAGTAGCATAGTGCCCCCACACAGTAGTTATAGTAGCATAGTGCCCCCCACACAGTAGTTATAGTAGCATAGTGCCCCCACACAGTAGTTATAGTAGCATAGTGCCCCACACAGTAGTTATTAGCATAGTGCCCCCCACACAGTAGTTATAGTAGCATAGTGCCCCCCACACAGTAGTTATAGTGCATAGTGCCCCCACACAGTAGTTATAGTAGCATAGTGCCCCCACACAGTAGTTTATACACAGCATAGTGCCCCCACACAGTAGTTATAGTAGCATAGTGCCCCCACACAGTAGTTATAGTAGCATAGTGCCCCCCACACAGTAGTTATAGTAGCATAGTGCCCCCCACACAGTAGTTATAGTAGCATAGTGCCCCCACACAGTAGTTATAGTAGCATATAGTGCCCCCACACAGTAGTTATAGTAGCATAGTGCCCCCACACAGTAAGTTATAGTAGCATAGTGCCCCCACACCAGTAGTTATAGTAGCATAGTGCCCCCACACAGTAGTTATAGTAGCATAGTGCCCCCCACACAGTAGTTATAGTAGCATAGTGCCCCCACACAGTAGTTATAGTAGCATAGTGCCCCCACACAGTAGTTTAGTAGTACCAGTAGTATAGTGCCCCCACACAGTAGTTATAGTAGCATAGTGCCCCCACACAGTAGTTATAGTAGCATAGTGCCCCCCACACAGTAGTTATAGTAGTATAGTGCCCCCCACACAGTAGTTATAGTAGCATAGTGCCCCCCACACAGTAGTTATAGTATAGTGCCCCCCACACAGTAGTTATAGTAGCATAGTGCCCCCACACAGTAGTTATACCGTAGCATAGTGCCCCCACACAGTAGTTATAGTAGCATAGTGCCCCCCCACACAGTAGTTATAGTAGCATAGTGCCCCCACACAGTAGTTATAGTAGCATAGTGCCCCCACACAGTAGTTATAGTAGCATAGTGCCCCCACACAGTTTATAGTAGCATAGTGCCCCCACACAGTAGTTATAGTAGCATAGTGCCCCCACACACAGTTAGTAGTAGCATAGTGCCCCCACACAGTAGTTATAGTAGGTATAGTGCCCCCCACACAGTAGTTATAGTAGCATAGTGCCCCCACACAGTAGTTTAGTAGCATAGTGCCCCCACACAGTAGTTATAGTAGCATAGTGCCCCCACACAGTTATAGTAGCATAGTGCCCCCACACAGTAGTAGTTAGTACACAGTAGTAGTATAGTGCCCCCACACAGTAGTTATAGTAGCATAGTGCCCCCACACAGTAGTTATAGTAGCATAGTGCCCCCCACACAGTAGTAGTTATAGTAGCATAGTGCCCCCCACACAGTAGTTATAGTAGCATAGTGCCCCCACACAGTAGTATAGTAGCATAGTCCCCCCACACAGTAGTTATAGTAGCATAGTGCCCCCCCACACAGTAGTTATAGTAGCATAGTGCCCCCACACAGTAGTTTATAGTAGCATAGTGCCCCCCACACAGTAGTTTATAGTAGCATAGTGCCCCCACACACAGTATATAGTAGCATAGTGCCCCCACACAGTAGTTATAGTAGCATAGTGCCCCACACAGTAGTATAGTAGCATTAGTGCCCCCCACACAGTAGTTATAGTAGCATAGTGCCCCCACACAGTAGTTATAGTAGCATAGTGCCCCCACACAGTAGTAGTATAGTAGTAGCATAGTGCCCCCCATACCCCCACACAGTAGTTATAGTAGCATAGTGCCCCCCACACAGTAGTTTATAGTAGCATAGTGCCCCCACACAGTAGTATAGTAGCATAGTGCCCCCCACACAGTAGTAGTTATAGTAGCATAGTGCCCCCACACAGTAGTTATAGTAGCATAGTGCCCCCCACACAGTAGTTATAGTAGCATAGTGCCCCCACACAGTAGTTATAGTAGCATAGTGCCCCCACACAGTAGTTATAGTAGCATAGTGCCCCCACACAGTAGTTATAGTAGCATAGTGCCCCCACACAGTAGTTATAGTAGCATAGTGCCCCACACAGTAGTTATAGTAGCATAGTGCCCCCCACACAGTAGTTATAGTAGCATATAGTGCCCCCACACAGTAGTTATAGCCTAGCATAGTGCCCCACACAGTAGTTATAGTAGATAGTGCCCCACACAGTAGTTATAGTAGCATAGTGCCCCCCACACAGTAGTTATAGTAGCATAGTGCCGCCCCACACAGTAAGTTATAGTACATAGTGCCCCCACACAGTAGTTATAGTAGCATAGTGCCCCCACACAGTAGTTATAGTAGCATAGTGCCCCCCACACAGTAGTTATAGTAGCATAGTGCCCCCCACACAGTAGTTTATAGTAGCATAGTGCCCCCACCAGTAGTTATAGTAGCATAGTGCCCCCACACAGTAGTTATATAGCATAGTGCCCCCACACAGTAGTTATAGTAGCATAGTGCCCCACACAGTAGTTATAGTAGCATAGTGCCCCCCACACAGTAGTTATAGTAGCATAGTGCCCCCCACACAGTAGTTATAGTAGCATAGTGCCCCCCACACAGTAGTTATAGTAGCATAGGCCCCCCACACAGTAGTTATGAGTAGCATAGTGCCCCCACACAGTAGTTATAGCATAGTGCCCCCACACAGTAGTATAGTGTTCCCCACACAGTAGTTATAGTAGCATAGTGCCCCCCCACACAGTATATAGTAGCATAGTGCCCCCACACAGTAGTTATAGTAGCATAGTGCCCCCCACACAGTAGTTATAGTAGCATAGTGCCCCCCACACAGTAGTTATAGTAGCATAGTGCCCCCACACAGTAGTTATAGTAGCATAGTGCCCCCCACACAGTAGTTATAGTAGCATAGTAGTGCCCCCCACACAGTAGTTATAGTAGCATAGTGCCCCACACAGTAGTTATACCAGTATAGTGCCCCCACACAGTAGTAGTAGCATAGTGCCCCCACCAGTAGTTATAGTAGCATAGTGCCCCCCACACAGTAGTTATAGTAGCATAGTGCCCCACACAGTAGTTAGAGTAGCATAGTGCCCCCACACAGTAGTTATATAGTGCCCCCACACAGTAGTTATAGTAGTATAGTGCCCCCACACAGTATAGTAGTATAGTGCCCCCACACAGTATAGTAGCATAGTGCCCCCCACACAGTAGTTATAGTAGTATAGTGCCCCACACAGTGAAGAACGAGAATACGGTGTGTAGCATAGTGTCCCCACAGTAAGTAGCAGTAGTCCCCATACAGTAGTAGCCATCTAGTGGCCCCCACACAGTGTATGTAGTAGTAGTGTAGTAGCATAGTGCCCCCACACATAGTAGCCATAGTGCCCCACACAGTATATAGTAGCATAGTGCCCCCCACACAGTAGTTATAGTAGCCATAGTGCCCCCACACAGTAGTTATAGTAGCATAGTGCCCCCACACAGTAGTTATAGTAGCATAGTGCCCCCACACAGTAGTTATAGTAGCATAGTGCCCCCCACACAGTATATAGTAGCATAGTGCCCCCACACAGTAGTTATAGTAGCATAGTGCCCCCACACAGTAGTTATAGTAGCATAGTGCCCCCACACAGTAGTTATAGTAGCATAGTGTCCCCACACAGTAGTTATAGTAGCATAGTGCCCCCACACAGTATATAGCATAGTGCCCCCACACAGTAGTTATAGTGCCATAGTGCCCCCACACAGTAGTTATAGTAGCATAGTGCCCCCCACACAGTAGTTAGAGTATATAGTGCCCCCACACAGTAGTTATAGTAGGCATAGTGTCCCCCACACAGTAGTTATAGTGCCCATAGTGCCCCACACAGTAGTTATAGTAGCATAGTGTCCCTACACAGTAGTTATAGTAGCATTAGTGCCCCCCACACAGTAGTTATAGTAGCATAGTGCCCCCCACACAGTAGTTATAGTAGCATAGTGCCCCCCACACAGTAGTTATAGTAGCATAGTGCCCCCCACACAGTAGTTATAGTAGCATAGTGCCCCCACACAGTAGTTATAGTAGCATAGTGCCCCCCACACAGTAGTTATACCAGTATAGTGCCCCCACACAGTAGTTATAGTAGCATAGTGCCCCCACACAGTAGTTATAGTAGCATAGTGCCCCCCACACAGTAGTTATAGTAGCATAGTGCCCCCACACAGTAGTTAGAGTAGCATAGTGCCCCACACAGTAGTTATAGTAGCATATGCCCCCACACAGTAGTTATAGTAGTATAGTGCCCCCACACAGATATAGTAGTATAGTGCCCCCACACAGTATAGTAGCATAGTGCCCCCCACACAGTAGTTATAGTAGTATAGTGCCCCCACACAGTATAGTAGTATAGTGCCCCCACACAGTATAGTAGCATAGTGCCCCCACACAGTAGTTATAGTAGTATAGTGCCCCCACACAGTATAGTAGTATAGTGCCCCCACACAGATATAGTAGCATAGTGCCCCCCACACAGTAGTTTATAGTGCCCCCCACACAGTAGTTATAGTGCCCATAGTGCCCCCACACAGTAGTTATAGTGCCCATAGTGCCCCCCACACAGTAGTTATAGTAGTATAGTGCCCCCCACACAGTAGTTATAGTGCCCATAGTGCTCCTCTCCTTCAGTTTTGTACAATAAAAAAAACAAACACTTATACTTACCTCCATCAGCCTGGCAGCGCTGCGATGCAGGCCTCCTCCGGCCTGTGTCCCGCTCTGCACGGCTCAGGCGGCGCGATGACGTCATTGCACCGCCTGAGCTGGCCTCTGATAGGCTACAAGCATTAGGCCTGCAGCCTATCAGAGGAACGGGCAGGGGAGCGCTTATCTCCTTGTCCCCTGCTACCGCCGCGGCCCGGCAGACATCGATTCAGGGCCCGGTCCTGGGCCGCGGCCCGGTGGTTGGGGACCGCTGCATTACGATACTGCTGCAGGGCAGTGGTGCTATGCTGGCCATACACATGAGATCTATGTTGGCTGAACACACCATGTGCATAGGGCTTCTCTGCTGATGATGTGGAAGATGAGGATCGGGCATGTCAGATTGCAACTGCCCGATTCTTTTGTTCTCAGCATTCCGGAGGAATCAGGCAATGGCTTTCTCCCTGTTCACCTAAAGAGTTAAATGGTTTGGATCGGAGATATCTGTAACCCCAGCCGTATCCTGCAACCGGAAACCCCTGCTTTTGACCCTGGCCTATATATAATCCCTGTACTACATGGAAATTACCGCCAACCTGTGCCATAAATGTATGCCACTGTGCAGGAAGGGGTTAAGCATGGCAAATTAAATAATTGTGATGACCACTAGGTGGCAGCACACAGTTTTCTCATCCTTCCGATATGTGATGACCAGTAGATGGCAGTACACACAGTTTTCTCATTGTCCACCATATGGTAATGACCACTAGGTGGCAGCATAAATAGTCTTCTCGTTCTTTACCATATAATAATGACCACTAGGTGGCAGCATGCACATCTTCTCTTTCTTTACCATATGGTGATGACCACTAGGTGGCAGTACACACTGTCTTCTTGTTCCTCACCTTATGGTGTTGACCACTAGATGGCAGTACACACTGTCTTCTCGTTCCTCACCTTATGGTGTTGACCACTAGATGGCAGTACACACTGTCTTCTCGTTCCTCACCTTATGGTGATGACCATTAGATGGCAGTACACACTTCTCGTTCTTCACCTTATGGTGTTGACCACTAGATGGCAGTACACACTGTCTTCTTGTTCCTCACCCTATGGTGTTGACCACTAGATGGCAGTACACACTTCTTCTCGTTCTTCACCTTATGGTGTTGACCACTAGATGGCAGTACACACCGTCTTCTCGTTCTTCACCTTATGGTGTTGACCACTAGATGGCAGTACACACTGTCTTCTTGTTCCTCACCCTATGGTGTTGACCACTAGATGGCAGTACACACTGTCTTCTCGTTCTTCACCTTATGGTGTTGACCACTAGATGGCAGTACACACCGTCTTCTCGTTCTTCACCACATGTTGATGACCACTAGGTGGCAGCATGCATACCACTTCTCGTTCCTCACCTCATGGTGTTGACCACTAGATGGCAGTACACACTGTCTTTTCGTTCCTCACCTTATGGTTGTTGACCACTAGATGGCAGTAACACACTGTCTTTCTCGTTCCTCACCATATGGTGTTGACCACTAGATGGGCAGTACACACTGCTTCTTGTTCTTCACCTTATGGTGTTGACCACTAGATGGCAGTACACACTGTCTTCTCGTTCTTCACCTTATGGTGTTGACCACTAGATGGCAGTACACGCTGTCTTCTCGTTCCTCAGCTTATGGTGTTGACCACTAGATGGCAGTACACACTGTCTTCTCGTTCTTCACCTTATGGTGTTGACCACTAGATGGCAGTACACGCTGTCTTCTCGTTCCTCAGCTTATGGTGTTGACCACTAGATGCAGTACACGCTGTCTTCTCGTTCCTCACCTTATGGTGTTGACACTAGATGGCAGTACACGCTGTCTTCTCATTCCTCACCTTATGGTGTTGACCACTAGATGGCAGTACACACCGTATTCTCGTTCTTCACCACATGTTGATGACCACTAGGTGGCAGCATGCATATACTTCTCGTTCCTCACCATATGGTGTTGACCACTAGGTGGCAGCACACACATCTTCTCATGGATGTTCCCCGCTATACTATATGTTACTAACTGTATATTTCTCTCCATCTTCTAGAATCAGAGTCAGAAGGAGAGGAGAACTGAGCCCCCGCCGGGCCGGTCTGCAGACGAGGAGGCATTAACGTAGCGTCTGACAGGAGTCCGTGTTACTTAGGAGAACGGGATTAGAACCGGTGCACTCAGGCAATTAGATCCTTCATCTGCACGTCTACCTCTGGTCAGTCTCGCGATCTTAGGCCAAGCCATCCAACCCGGGAGCCATTCAGGGACGGGCGCCGCTTCTCAATGGACTCCTCCGACGACTTAGTATTCTCAAGCACCGAATGAACAGCACAGCCCCGACTCGTGTGTCCAGGTCTCTAGTGTGTGGTCGTAGCTCAGTATCGGCTTGTGGATGTCATATAAGATTAACCCCTTTTCTCCCTTTTGAATAAAGGCTTTTTATCTTAACCATTCTCCTCCGCGTGCCGCCCATAGTGATATAGGACACACAGCATTAACCTCATCCTTCATGAGACACAGTCACGGCTGGGCCCCTACTCCTGGGGGCCCATAGGCCTCTGAACAATACAAAGTTCTACAACCTCCTAATATACTTTGTGTTTCCATTTCACACCATTGTCAAGATCACTGCTTGCTGGAATGGAAACGTTCTTGGTTGCCTGTCCTGATGGTGTGCTGCTGATACAGGTGCAGGGTTTGTTACAGTGTATCGGGGCTGATGTTCAGAGCTCCTCCTGTGACTGACATGATCAGGACAAATTCTTCACTTTGGGGTGTTAAAAAAGCTAAGTGAATACTGCAATACAGTGCTCAGCTAATATCAACATAATGTGCTCAATTAATACTGCTATACAGTGCTCCACTAATACCTCCATACAGTGCTGAACTACGGTAATGGCAACACACAGTGCTTAACTGATACCAGCTTACTGTACTTAGGTATTACCGCCCTACAGTGCTCAACTAATACCAACGTAAAATGCAGTGATAGCACTTATAATATAATACCTCCATACAGCGCTCATCTAATAACATAATGGGGGTCATTTTATTATTAGATATACGCCAATTATTAGCATATATCTGTCGCAGATTCAGTCACAAAGAAGATTTGTGGCCGAATCTGCGACTTTTCCCAGTTCACGCCAGGTCTGGGTGGTGTGGGCCGGCCGACCTGTCTCATTTATAATTTTCTAAGCCTTTTTTACAGTAAGTGTAGAAAATGATCTAAATCTATGCCAGCAAGGAAGCCGGTGTAAATTTAGGCCGGCCGTGGATGCTGCGGTGGTGGAGGCTGGCGCTCTACATATAGGTGCATCATGTGCCAGCGCAAGGGGTGTTAAGACCGGCGAGTAAAACTCTGGTCTTAATAAATGACCCCAAATGTACTCAATTAATACTGCCATACAATGCTCAACTATTACCACTATACAGTACTCAACTGATACCAACTTACTGCGCTCAACTAATAACACCATGGAGTGCTCAACTGATACCGCCATTACTGTGCTCAACTATTAGTGCCATTCAATGCTCAACTAATATAGAAAGACTGTGCTCAACTATTACCCACTGTACAGTACTCAACTGATACCAACTTACTGCGCTCAACTGATACCACCATAAAGTGCTCAACTATTAGTGCCGTACAGTGCTCAACTAATAGCACAATACAGTACCCAGATAACCGCCCCATGCATGATTACTGTAAACACAATGCTTTATCATCATGTTTAAATAATACCGCAATACTGCATCCAGTTATACAATATTCTCCCATTTGTTGGTATTTGCATAAATAAAGCCGCAGACCGGAGCGTTGATTTATACAGAATACTGCACTTGTGTGGTCAAGGACACTACAGATTCAGGACACGGTTCCTCTGATTGCTCTTCAGGTAAATGTCATCTATTGTTCTCTGTTATCTGCCATTTCAGATTAGGCGAGGCTGACTATAGTATGGGATGAGGGAGAGGACACGCCCTTTAATCAGTGCTCCCCACAGTGGGGGGCGAGTGCACAGCACATGGCACCCGGTCTGCCTTTACAGGTCTCCTCTACTCCTCACCACTACAGTCCATTGACGTTAATGTAATATGGGGACGGCACTTATTACTGTAGCACTGCAGCTCCACTCAGATTCCTGATGGGGGTGGTAGTGCTCCTATGGTGGGTGTGCTCCTCCACAATTTTACATACACTCTGAATGCACAGCCTTTGAAGGTGAGAGCAAAAACTTCCTCTCTGTCAGTGACTGTCACTCGGATCAGTGGGGCCCCGTAGGACTGACGCCGCCAGGGTCGCTAGGAGATGGCGGTTTACATTTTACAAGTCTATGATGTCATTATACCAGGAAATTGCATAAATAGCAGTTCCCTGATATGTTCTTCATGGAATCACTTGATATGAGAATTCAGTAACATGGCATATATGGAATATTGTACGAATACATACTGGCGGCCTAGAGTGATAACACTGTCCATATAGTGCCATACCGTGCCCTCCTAGTGCCATACTGTGCCCACCTAGTGCCATGCAATACCCAGTGCCCATACAGTGTCCAGCTAGTGCCATGCAATACCCAGTGCCTTACCCTGTCCACCTAGTGCCATGCAATACCCAGTGCCATACCGTGTCCACCTAGTGCCATACCATGCCCACCTAGTGCCATGCAATACCCAATATTATACCATGACCACCTAGTGCCATACTGTGTCCACCCAGTGCCAAGCAATACCCAGTGCCATATCATGTCTACCTAGTGCCATGCAATACACAATGCCATGTATTGTCCACCTAGTGCCATACCATGTCAACCTAGTGCCATACCGTGTCCACCCAGTGCCATGCAATACCCAGTGCCAAACATGGTCCAGAAAATGCCAGGCTTTGTCCAGATGTGTATCCACTTCCACTGAGTGCCCAGTTACTGCCCTATCAGACGGCTGCCACCATTTACCTCCCAGGATTCATTAGCTAGGAAGGCATTTTCTTGCACTGTTCTGCTGCCCTCTGCTGGCCGCAGCAGGTAAGGCTGTTAATGACAATGCACAAAAATCTCTGATTGTCCTGCTGGATCTGCCAAATCAGAATGACGTGGGGGAAGTGATGCTCTGCTTAATGCAGGTCATAATTTAAGATAATTAAAATTCTGCAGTTTTATAGGTTGTGCTGCATTCCTCACCAGATCTCTGCTGTCAGCAAATAGAAAAAAATTATTCCTTAAATGCTGAGCTCAAAAATACTTCTTCAACAACTACATCCAGTCCAGATAAATCATCTGTAGACATACAGCCTGAGCTCCAGAGTGATACATTGTAACAAACACAGTTTAGCCTTAATCTACATATTAGGCTCCATTCACACGTCTGTATTTTTCTTTTCCAGATTTTCGGTCCGTTTTTTTTGCGGATCCGTGTTTCCGCAAAAACCTTCCGTTTTTACCAATTGTACATCTGCATCCGTTCCGTTTTTTCCGCAAAAAAAAAACGGAAGGAGGAATATATGTTGGTAGGGTATTTCTTTCTATTTCCTGGAAACGGATCCGCGATTGCGGATGATATAATTATGCATTCCGCATATCATCCGCATTTTTTGCGGACCCATTGACTATAATGGGACTGCGGACCGCATAATGTGGACAAAAGTAGGACAAGCTCTATCTTATTTGCGGATCCGCATAACGGAACGGAACAACGGATGCGGACAGTATACGGAGCGCTGTCCGCATTTTTTCAGGACCCATTGAAATGAATGGATCCGCATCCTATCCGCATGATTTGCGGATCGGATCAGGAAAGAAAAACAGGACGTGTGAATGGACCCTAAGGCTTCATTCACACGTCCGTATTTGTGCACATCCTGAAAAACGGTCAGTTTTTTGCGGATCCGTTGTTCCGCAAAAAACTCAGTTTTTCAAGCACATCCGTTCCGTTTTTCCCGTAAAAAAAAGGAAAGGATGTATCCGTATGTCATTCGTTTTTGCGGATCCGCAAAAGGAGGAATCAAATCTTTTATTTTTTTTTCTACCCTCCTGGAACGGAATCCGCAAATGCGGATGACATGCGGATGCCTTTCTGCATGTCTTCTGCATTTTTGGAGGTTCCATAAACTTGTATTGAGCTACGGACCGCAAAATCGGGATAGAAGTAGGACAGGAGGATTTCTTTATGCGGACAGTCGAAACGGACACACGGATGGGGACACCACACGGTGTACAGTCCGCATTTTTTCGGGGCCCATTGAAATGAATGGATCCGCATCCTATCCGCATAATTGTCCGAAATTGCGGAAACGGATGCGGATACAAAATACCGACGTGTGAATGGAGCCTAAAGCTGATCAGTGAGTCAGGGTACATGACTGCTTATGGAGCCATATGTGGGAAGGGACTCTGCTCTGAACCTTCCCTGCTGTGGTGAGTATGTAGTGTATAGTGTGCTGAGCTTACAGTATATAGATGTACACAGCTCCCATTCAGTTCACTACTAGCTGTATAAATCCACATGCAGTGAGCTCCCCCTAGTGGTGGCTACTGGCGGCCAGAATATCACCAGGTCAGGCCGTATAGCTGTGTACATCCCACCCTTATCACAACCCTTGTACAAGCTGTAATGTTATGTATATAGGAAAGCTGCAAGAGAATATATATATATATATACCTTTCAAGGACTCTATCAGTAGTAGTAATTGGAGCTGTAATAGTGAATGTATCCATTATAATCCAGCTTTCCCAGACACAACTACGAAGGGCTCATGCACACGTTCCATTTTTTCTGTTCCATTTTTTTACAGGTTTATATGCAGAACCATTCATTTCAATGAGTCCGCAAAAAAGTGTGCATTCCGTGTCCGTATGTCAGTTCCGCAAAAAAATAAGGTCCTATTATTGTCCGGCATTGTTACAATAGACCGGTAAAAAAATGGATCCAACGCGGATGTCATCCATATTTTTTGCGGATCTGTATTTTGCAGACCGCAAAGTACATACGGTTGTGTGCATGAGCCCTTAGGACCGTTGCACAGCTGTTCCTTGCATTGGGGGCCGCAATTTGCGGGCAAGATTCGCACGGCAGCTGGGACGAATCAAGACCCATTCAACTTGAATGGGTCCGCGATCCGCAAGATATGGGCAAAGATAGGACATGTTTATCTTCTTGCGGTGCGGAGGAACAGACCAGAACGCCCACGGGAGGGCTTCGTAGTGCTTTTGATCCGTGCCTCCGCTCCGCAAAAGATAGGTGAAGTTCTATCTTCAGTTTTATCTGGCGGATCATGGACCATGGAGTTCTCAAGGCCGGAGCCCTTATAGTGTGGACCGCCCATTTACGGTCCACAATACAGGCGCTGAGCCAGTACGGTCGTGTGAATGAGCCCTAACCGATGGAAATAACTGACCAAATAACTGAAGTGTGAACTCAGCCTAAGAAGAGGGAGGCCGGGGTGTGCACACAAGTGCGGTATACATACAGCTCCCTGTCATCATTTACACAATCCAAACTCCGTGGAAGGATCAGAGTCCGCTTTGTACGCACACGTAAGGAGAGGTTTTAAAGAGGACGTCACCAGGACAAGTGTCTGTCTATAGGGGATCTATAGGTGGTTATGTCACATGATCCCTCGCTCTGTACGTTAGGCAGAGTTCACATCACCGTTATCTTTCAGTTGTAAAAAAAACGGATTCTGTTAACGGATCAGTTATGCACATTTTTTAAAATGTATTGTTCTGTTCTTCGGACGGATCAGTAACATTGATGAGAACTTTCCCTTAAAGGGGTTTCCAGGTTTAGAAAAGACATGGCTGCTTGTGCGGTATTGCAGCTAAGCCATTTATCTGTTTCTGGGAAAGCTGGGTGATAAACTGTATGGCAGCTGTTCAGGAGGACGTATCACACAGCTTTCCTAGACCCCTGATATAGATAAGGGAGTATATATAAATCATAGGGCCCCATAGCAGAGTAAGAGGGGGCCCCTCATCTAAAAAAAATTAAAACTGCAGCAATAATAAAAGGGGTATTCCGGTTGTTACAAATTATCCCCATCCACAGGGTAGGAGATAAACTATTAGATTGGTAGGGGTCCTACTGGTGGGGCCCCCACTGATCAGGAGAACGAGGGCCCCGTACCCCCAGAGCGCTCACCTATCTCCAGAACTCCCATAGAAATTAATGGAGCGGTCATGTGCGTGTGCGACCGGGTGCTACATTCTTTTCAGGGGCTGCAGGGGGTATGGGGACCCCCGTTCATATGATCAGTGCAGGTCCCAGTGGTAGGAGCCACTGTATTTAATAGTAACAGAATGCGGGATGACTTGTAACAACCGAAATACCCCTGTAGAGGTTTCTATAATAGCGCCATACATCAGAAAACCCACATTATAACAAAAAGCCTCCATATCGTTCCTCACAGAAAGATACAATGTTCTCAAACCTGACTGGGCCCCCTCAACCTCCGGGCCCCATAGCAAACACTGTGGCTGTAGTTATCCCCAGGGTTGGGGACTTATCTCTGCATAGCTATCAGTATGGGAGGTTCAGTATATGGACCCAGCTTTCCCAGAGTCAGATATAACGCAGGGATTAATGTTAGTATCTCAGGATGATAGACGTGTGTGCAGGGTTCCCTCTCTGGACAGGAGAAGGTTAAAACATATTAACGAGCCTATTAACAGCGTTACCTGCTGCAGACGTTGGAATTTTTAACTCTTTAAGCCCCACAGCTCTGAGGGAACAGTGCACGTGTGTAATGTATAGATTTTTGGTCTCTTTCCTTCCCTCTGCTCCATTCAGTAAATGTACTTTTTTCCCACTGATATGATGTCAGAGCCGCGCTGTTCTCCCTGCTGCTCCACCTCCTCTCTCACAGCATGCAGGGAGAGTAACTGCTGCATCCCCCTCCTCTTCCTCCCCTCTCAGGGAGAGACGCTGACACTGCTGCTGCATCCCCCTCCTCTCCCTCCCCTCTCAGGGAGAGATTGCTGTCACTGCACCCCCTCCTCTTCCTCCCTCTTAGGGAGAGGACGCTGACACTGCTGCTGCATCCCCCTCCTCTCCCTCCCCTCTCAGGGAAGAGACGCTGCTGCATCCCCCTCCTCTTCCTCCCCTCTTAGGGAGAGACGCTGACACTGCTGCTGCATCCCCCTCCTCTCCCCTCCCCTCTCAGGGAGAGGACGCTGCTGCATCCCCCTCCTCTCCCCTCCCCTCTCAGGGAGAGACGCTGCCACTGCACCTCCTCTTCTTCCTCCCCTCTCAGGAAGAGACGCTGCCACTGCACCCCCTCCTCTCCCTCCACTCTCAGGGAGAGATGCTGCCTCTGCACCCCCTCCTCAATGGATCCCTAAAAAACTGATGCAATACTGATGTCACACTGATGACTTCCATATTTTTTATGGACCCGTGTCATGTGCATATGGTCATGTGCATTATTGGTGGCTGCAGGAAAGTGCAGTGCTGCCCCCTCAGCCCAATACGAGTCACATGCTCTGCCCCCATGGTAGGTATACAGGCCCCTAACAGCAGATAACTGAGAAGTTTCACACATTGCAAATGACAGGTCAATGGAAGAGATATTAGTCCTGTACAGGTTTTCAAAATTTGGATGCACAGACAATTTGTATTCATTGACAGCCGGCAGAGATCTTGAAAACGGTGCAGATCTCTGCATTCAGCGTCTTACCTGCCCCTTGTTCACCACCAAATTAGCTCAGACCTAGTGACAATCTGGGTGCTGTGGTCCTACTTCTGGGGGATGGGGGGCAACTTAAAAAACATCAATAGGTTAGCAATAAGATGCAGGATCAGACTACACAGGGTATGCTTGTGGTCTGTTACCATGGATATGCATTGATCTGCATATAATCTGTATACACAAAACGGTAGGAGATGTTTTATTTTGACAGTTGCTTTTTAATTTTTTTTTTTTTTTGATGCATGAGATCCACACAGAACATTAGTTGTGAAAAGCATGCATACCCTCGAAGTAACCCATTAGATGCTCCAAGAAAAAAAAAACACTACACTACTTTGAGATCTTAAGGGCATCTGATAAATTCCCATTCATTCTGACATGAAGCAGAGCATGGCAGAAGGCACAGGTGAGGAAGCTCTGTCCAGGAAAGGGTTAACCCACCTTGTAACAAGTCATTCATTATCAGCAGAGGCAGCGATTCCCGAGCTGTCCGCTAGAGGGCGCCCGCCAGCCGCAGCCATTAGAATAGGTCTATATGTAAGAGAAGAACCACCCTCCTCCTTTATTCTCCACCTAAGACAAGAGGTGGGGAGACATTGGTCACAGCTGTCGCATCCCACAGCTCCTCAGACCCTGGCCTCCCCCCTCTGCCTGGCCCAGGACATCATCCCAGAGGGAGCCTGAAACTTGCAAGCAGCCAACATGGTGTGTGGTGGATTCACCTGCTCCAAGAACTCCTTATGTGTCCTCAACCTGCTGTATATTGTAAGTATTGGGGTCTCTCCCCCCCCAGCCTTACCCTCCCTGCTGATCATATCTGCTCATTATATAGAGGTAATAGGGGTGAGGCTCAGCCCCTGGGCTCTCTGCACCTGCCAGTCCCCCATTCATCAGCTGCTGGGGAGGGTTCCTGCCTCTGCCTGCCTGGTTTGGGTTGCACCAGAGGCAGATCAATATCCTGCTTGATGAACAGGATATTCTTACCAGGCTGGTATTTTTAGATCAGCTTTGCCCTGGTGCAGGAGATGGAGGCTTCTCTCATGTTCCAGAAGCTGCTGCCACCCATGTGCAGTGTATATCTGCTCTGGGGGTATATAGTACGGACATATATACTGCCTGTGACTGTATAGTGTAGGTATTACTAGTGTTTCCTGGCTTATTAGGCTGCTGTAGACATGCTCAGTGTGAGATCGCCAGTATTTATCATTTTCTGCTGTGTTATTGATACATTGTGCTGACTTGATACATTGTATCCATTGCACCTTCCATGGTGCTACATTTATTATGATTCCAGGGCATATGATGAATCCGTAATACGTCACCCATAGAAACCTATAGGCCGGTGTTATATCTCCGCATGTCTCCAATTTGTCTGGAATTTTCCATTGCATGCTGGGCTATTATATAGATATTCTTCCGGAGAATGTGGGGATCTATGGTGTATATTTATAGGGAGCCATAGGGGCTCAACCTGCTGACGTACAGGCTTTGTGCACATGAGATCAGACTGAGCCACAGCACCACTGACCGCCAACGGAGGCGCTATTTGTGGGAAACAATTGGTGTTTACGGGATTTGGGTATGAGACGTTGGGCGGCGATTTTTAGACCAGATAAGGGTACGTACGGTTTACACTGCACCAAATCCGCACCAAAAACAGCACGTTTTACTAGTGTTTTTTTGCCGCGGATTAGATACGGGTTTTGCCGCAGGTCTCCCCCTGGCATTGAAATGGGGTAAAATCTGCACAAACGATTGGTGCGCTACGGATTTCAAAATCCATATGAGAGTTCGTCTAATCTCATTCGCTCTGCTGGTGCAAAAAACGTGCGGAGGTTAGCCTAAGGGCGCCCCCACATGATGCTGGTTACGCATGTTTTTTCCGGTACCAGCAGAGTGAATGAGGTCAGATAAATCTCATGGACACTTGGCTTTTTTTTTATTTTTTTTTTATTTACCTGCGGTGCGGATTTTGAAATCTGCAGCGTGTGAATTGTTGCGTTTTCACCTTTTTTCAGTGAGATCAGTGGGAAAACCGCACCAAAGATGCAGTAGTGCCGGTTTATGTAGGGTTTTTTAGTAGCGATTTCATGCGGATTTTGTGTACATAAGGCTACATTCACACGTCCGTATGTGTGCACATCCTGGAAAACGGTCAGTTTTTTGCGGATCCGTTGTTCCGCAAAAAGCTCAGTTTTTCCAAGACATCCGTTCCGTTTTTCCGTAAAAAACGGAAAGGATGTATCCATATGTCATCCGTTTTTTGCGGATCCGCAAAAAAAACGGAAGAATGAATAACATCTTTTTTTTTTCAGCCCTCCTGGAACGGAATCCGCAAATTCGGATGACATGCGGATGCCTTTCTGCATGTCTTCCGCATTTTTTGCGGATCCATAGACTTTCATTGTGCTACGGACCGCAATTCGGGAGAAAAGTAGGACAGGAGGATTTCTGTTTGCGGATCCGCAAAACGGAACGGAACAGATTAACGGATGCGGACAACATACGGTGCAATGTCCGCAGATTATCAGGACCCATTGAAATGAATGGATCCGCAAAAACCGTCTGCAATTGCGGAACAGATGCGGATAGATTGCAGATGTTTTAAACGGACGTGTGAATGTTGCCTTAGGCCTCGTTCACATATCTGTTTTTTCATGGACGTGTGCTGTCCCATATGAAATCTATGGTCCATTCACATTTCCCTGAAATTTTACGTTACGTACATCCGCAGAAAAACAGCGTAAGCTTCTCCTACTTTGATCCATGTCCCGGACCAAACGCACCCGTGTGGGTCTGTAAAAATCACGTACATCATATGTATGTCACCCTAAGGGCTCATGCACATGATTGTATGTATCTTGCGGTCCGCAAAAAATGGATCTGCAAAAAAATACGGATGACGTCCGTGTGCATTCTGTATTTTGCGGAACGGAACAGCCGGCCCCTAATAGAAAAGTCCTGTCCCTGTCTGTAATGCGGACAGTAATAGGACATGTTCTATTTATTTGCGGAAACGGAATGCACACGGAGTAACTTTAGTTTTTTTCCCCGGACCCATTACAATGAATGGTTACGTATACGGTTCGCAATAAAAACAGAACGGACACGGAAAGAAAATACGTTCATGTACATAAGCCCTAAGACAGATAGGAAATGCTCTTTAAATGAATTTTCAGCGGAACAATGTCTGTGAATTACGGATGACACACGGACCAACCACGGATCCTTCACGGATAAAACACATGCGCTTTTTTTTTCACGGACGTGACACTGACACGGAAATGTGAACGAGGCCTAAATCTGCCCTTATAGTCATTGTGCACCTGTAAGGTGTATGGTCCGTACTGCGGTGCCCCTTCAGCGATTCGTTACTGGCGGGTATATGCCAGTATATAGCGCCTGTGTCAGGTAAACATGTTTTATATATAGGGGAACCTTTATCATCCTCCTAGTCTCAAAGTTTGTCAGCGCAAAATTTTCAGGGGGTTTCACACACTGCTTGGCGCTTCTCAAAGGCCGATCTGTCACCATCCGTTCCCTGTAGGTTCACCATCGGCCCCTGGTATCGGCTGTGATGTAGCAGAGCTGGGTGGTTTGTATTTCACCTGAATAATGCAGCGCGGTCGTCAGTTTCCTTGTCTCGTGTCTCCTTCGCCTCTCGCTCCGGTCTGAGTTACAAAGTGTCAGAATAGTTCTAGAAACGTCCATGTTTGTGCCTAGAAAGATGTATTTTCTTTATATTTGCACAGGCCACAAGGGGTTACATTTATATTATTATTTATTTTATATTATATTATTTTATTATATTTTTATTTTATATTTTATTATTTTTATTTTATTATTATTGTATTATATTTTTATTTTATATTATTTTTATTTTATTATAATTTATTTTTTATCTTTTACATTTTGTGTAGTGTAGCAATGCCTGTGACTGCCTGGAAACCATCAACAAGCAGGCAGTTTGGATGTTATATTTTTTTTTGTTATGGTAGCCGGTTGGATTTACATCCCCTTCATGACAAGACCATTACATAATTTAACGGTCCACCTAGGGGGTGTGCAACTTACCCGCTACATACAGCCCATCTGCCCTAACAGTCGCAAACATGGACGCAAGCCGTTTTTTTTTTTTTTTTGGCACAAAAAATTGTGACTTTTTGGGAAAAAGGGGTGGGAAAGATCCCCCATCATAGAGGTATAGGTTATACGATTGCAGGTTAAGCAATTGCCTGGTGCTGGCACATCAGGGGCAGCAATCCAGAGGCGGCCGGGTGACATGTGGCAGGGCTGTGACTATTTGCTCAGGGCGATGGAGAGAGGTGGGGGGGGGGATATTTACTTTGCAATTACCAGTTTTAATTTTCCAGGGTAAACTGTGGTATAATCCTATATCCTGCTGTGAGTTTCCTCATGCTGCCCCCTGCCAGGCGGGAGGACCCGGTCTGTCCGGTTTGGTGACATTGCTGCCATACCTGACGCTATCAAGGACACTGTTATACGACACAAGTGCGAATAATCTCTGATCGCCTTCCTGCTGCAGCCACTTACACTGCACATACCACGTAGTCACGGAGTCACCCAGGCTCTGCCCTCTCCTGTCGGATTTTACATTGAGTTCAATGGTCCATTACTATCAGAGCCTGGGCCCGCCGGGGGATCCTCTGGTGGACCACTCCGACCCTGGATATGTACATGGCTCTCTGTGCAGAGGTAGCAGCAGCACTCGGCCTTCAGTGTCTGTGAGGGCCCAAAGGGCCACATAAAGAATCAGTATTATGAAGGATTGGGTGACGCCCCTTGGAATATGGAGGCTTACAAGCAGGTTCTGCAGGGGGGAGTTGGTGTAGCCGGAGCAAAGGGAACTGAGGACTGTATGTAGCCCAATATAAGCCTGGAGCCTTTTACCATTCAGGAACTGGAGAAACGTGTTTGTCAGAATCCGATGACTGGGATGTGCGGGTTTCAACCATTGAGATGCAGAGTGCAGTACAGAGTGTTTCAGGAGACAAGGGTGCTGGTCTGGAAGGAAGAGGGGGCATAACTTTCCATTCATGGAATGTTTTTTTATTTTTTAGTGAGGGCAGGGCTGCCAGTGACAGCGGCAGTGTCATGATGTAATGACAAGTGGTCTGTCACAGCAGCACAGAGTATTTAAGTAAAGCACTGTGCAGATCCTGTGGGAGCAGTGACCTGTCCAATCATGTGATGGTGTCTGTGAAGACTGCATGTGACTGGAGGAGCATCATGATGTGAGGAGAGAAGGTGGTCACAGCAGCACAGAGTATTTCAGTCCTGTGATCAGCAAACCCTCTCTGAAAGTTACGTATTGGGAGGAGCAGGGTTCGGCAGCACAGAGTATTAAAGGAGCCGAGAGGAATGATCTTGTGGGAGGTCACAGGCTGACTGTTACATAGTGGCGGTAAAAGAAGTTCACAGCAGCGCAGAGTATTAGAGGAGTAGTAGTAATAGGCTGGGGAAATTATTTTGCAGATGTCTTCTAGGTAACCTGTCTATGGAAAAGCTGAGTGACCACTAATATTGGCTTCTACAGGGGTGGACACCCAGCTTTCCAAGAGTCCTGCAAGAGCAGTCAGCCCCTACATGCAGGGCGGGGGAAGGGATTGTATCCTGGCACATTCAGGTGGCACCCCTGGGAGAGCTGGGATTCTAGCCTTTTATGTCACCCAGCTTTCCTAGGATCTGAGATGATGGCTGAATAGATATTTTCGGGGATGAATTCTGCTTACTGCAGTCATACCCCTCATCTCCTTGCACTTCTCCTGCTGAGCTGAGGGTTGTAGGAGGCGCCGCTGCGTTATCTTCACTGAGAGGATCAGAAAGTAAAACTGCTTCATAGAGGTCACATGGGAGCAGCCGTCATATGATCTGTCAGCTAGTAATGCCTGCCATGTGACAGTGTGACGGAGGCACAGCTCTGCATGGAATGTGTTCATGTGCAAGGTGATGTCAAACAGACTCTGCTGCGTAGTGTATGGGCACTGCTGTGTAGGTGGCTGTCTATATAGTATGGGCACTGCTGTATAGGATGCTGTCTATATAGTATGGGCACTGCTGTATAGGTGGCTGTCTATATAGTATGGGCACTGCTGTATAGGTGGCTGTCTATATAGTATGGGCACTGCTGTGTAGGTGGCTGTCTATATAGTATGGGCACTGCTGTGTAGGGTGTCTTAGTTGGGCCCTGTCTATATAGTATGGGCACTGCTTAGGTGCTTCTATATAGTATGGGCACTGCTGTATAGGTGGCTGTCTATATAGTATGGGCACTGCTGTGTAGGAGGCTGTCTATATAGTATGGGCACTGCTGTGTAGGTGGCTGTCTATATAGTATGGGCACTGCTGTGTAGGGAGGCTGTCTATATAGTATGGGCACTGCTTGGTATAGGTTGGCTGTCTATATAGTATGGGCACTGCTGTGTAGGAGGCTGTCTATATAGTATGGGCACGCTGTATAGGTGGCTGTCTATATAGTATGGGCACTGCTGTGTAGGAGGCTGTCTATATAGTATGGGCACTGCTGTGTAGGTGGCTGTCTATATAGTATGGGCACTGCTGTGTAGGTGGCTGTCTATATAGTATGGGCACTGCCTGTCTATATAGTATGGGCGCTGCTGTCTATATAGTATGGGCGCTGCTGTCTTATATAGTATGGGCCACTGCTGTATAGGTGGCTGTCTATATAGTATGGGCACTGCTGTCTATATAGTATGGCACTGCTGTGTAGGTGGCTGTCTATATAGTATGGGCACTGTGTCTATATAGTATGGGCACTGCTGTATAGGTGGCTGTCTATATAGTATGGGCACTGCTGTGTAGGTGGCTGTCTATATATATGGCACTTGTTTATAGTATGGGCACTGCTGTCTATATAGTATGGGCACTGCTGTCTATATAGTATGGCACTGCTGTGTAGGTGGCTGTCTATATAGTATGGGCACTGCTGTGTAAGGTGGCTGTCTATATAGTATGGGCACTGCTGTGTAGGTGGCTGTCTATATAGTATGGGCACTGCTGTATAGGTGGCTGCTCTATATAGTATGGGCACTGCTGTCTATATAGTATGGGCACTGCTGTGTATGGTGCACTGCTGTCTATATAGTATGGGCACTGCTGTAGTATATATATGGCACTGCTGTCTAATATATAGTATGGGCTGTATGTGCTGCTGTATAGGTGGCTGTCTATATATATGTATGGCTGTCTATATAGTATGGCCTGCTGTGTAGGTGGCTGTCTATATAGTATGGGGCACTGCTGTGTAGGTCTGTCTATATAGTATGGGCACTGCTGTGTAGGTGGCTGTCTATATAGTATGGGCACTGCTGTGTAGGTGGCTGTCTATATAGTATGGGCCACTGCTGTCTATATAGTATGGGCACTGGTTTTGGCTGGTCTATATAGTTGGGGCACTGCATGTGTAGGGGCCTGTCGTATATAGTATGGGGCACTGCTGTGTAGGTGGCTGTCTATATAGTATGGGGGCACTGCTGTCATAGGTGGGCTGTCTATATAGTATGGGCCACTGCTGTCTATATAGTATGGGCACTGCCTAGTCTAGTATAGTATGGGCACTGCTGTGTAGGTGGCTGGTGTATATAGTATGGTACTGCACTGTCTATATAGTATGTGGGCCACTGCTGTATAGGTGGCTGTCTATATAGTTATGGGCACTGCTGTCTATATAGTATGGCACTGCTGTGTAGGTGGCTGTCTATATAGTATGGGCACTGCTGTGTAGGTGGCTGCTATATAGTATGGGCACTGCTTGTGTAGGTGGCTGTCTATATAGTATGGGCACTGCTGTCCTATAATAGTATGGGCACTGCTGTCTATATAGTATGGGGCACTGCTGTGTAAGGTGGCTGTCAATATAGGTATGGGCACTGCTGTGTAGGTGGCTGTCTATATAGTATGGGCACTGCTGTGTAGGTGGCTGTCTATATAGTATGGGCACTGCTGTGTAGGTGGCTGTCTATATAGTATGGGCACTGCTGTAAGGTGGCTGTCTATATAGTATGGGCACTGCTGTCTATATAGTATGGGCACTGCTGTCTATATAGTATGGGCACTGCTGTCTATATAGTATGGGCACTGCTGTCTATAGTATGGGCACTGCTGTGTAGGTGGCTGTGTATATAGTATGGGTACTGCTGTCTATATAGTATGGGCACTGCTGTATAGGTGGCTGTCTATATAGTATGGGCACTGCTGTCTATATAGTATGGGCACTGCTGTGGTAGGTGGCTGTCTATATAGTATGGGCACTGCTGTGTAGGTGGCTGTCTAATATAGTATGGGCACTGCTGTGTAGGTGGCTGTCTATATAGTATGGGCACTGCTGTCTATATAGTATGGGCACTGCCTGTCTATATAGTATGGGCACTGCTGTGTAGGTGGGCTGTCTATATAGTATGGGCACTGCTGTGTAGGTGGCTGTCTATATAGTATGGGCACTGCTGTGTAGGTGGCTGTCTATAAGTATGGGCACTGCTGTGTAGGTGGCTGTCTATATAGTATGGGCACTGCTGTATAGGTGGCTGTCTATATAGTATGGGCACTGCTGTCTATATAGTATGGGGCACTGCTGTCTATATAGTATGGGCACTGCTGTGTAGGTGGCTGTCTATATAGTATGGGCACTGCTGTCTATATAGTATGGGCACTGCTGTCTATATAGTATGGGCACTGCTGTCTATATAGTATGGCACTGCTGTCTATATAGTATGGGCACTGCTGTCTATATAGTATGGGCACTGCTGTGTAGGTGGCTGTCTATATAGTATGGACACTTCTGTATAGGTGGCTGTCTGTATAGTATGGGCACTGCTGTGTAGGTGGCTGTCTGTATAGTATTGGGCACTGCTGTGTAGGTGGCTGTCTATATAGTATGGGCACTGCTTGTAGGTGGCTGTCTATATAGTATGGGCACTGCTGTGTAGGTGGCTGTCTATATAGTTATGGGCCACTGCTGTGTAGGTGGCTGTCTATATAGTATGGGCACTGCTGTGTAGGTGCTGTCTATATAGTATGGGCACTGCTGTCTATATAGTATGGGCACTGCTGTGTAGGTGGCTGTCTATATAGTATGGGCACTGCTGTCTATATAGTATGGGCACTGCTGTGTAGGTGGCTGTCTATATAGTATGGGCACTGCTGTGTAGGTGGCTGTCTATATAGTATGGGCTCTGCTGAACTCTTGCTCCAGGGCCCATGAGCCTTTAGCTACGCCCCTGTGTCCGGGGTATGTAAATAGTTTTAAGGTGTCTGGTCCTGATTCTGCTATGTAACTGAACTCTGTGGCGCAGGTATTGCTGTGATTGTCAGTGTGTATATATGAATCACAGCAAAAATACCATAAAAAATAGCCTTTATTCAATATGCATTAAAAGAAGCTGGTATTGACAGCTCAAAAATAATAACAAAAATGAATATATCAGGTAGTATGTGGAGGCGGTTTGTGACTCTGGGCTTGTTGATGTAGCAGGGGGGCCTAGCAAAGATGGAAAATGGCTCGCCCTATCCTTGCCCTATACTGGTATACCCTGCCTATGACGGAATGGCCGCCCTGATAGGGGCGATCCCGTGTCTGGAACCTCCTGGGATCCCTAGTGAGGCCCTGGCACAGAAAAGGCCGTCACCACAATACTAACTGTAAAAGAGACACCGCGCCAGTGATACGAAAGAAAAATACAAAAAATAATAAATCAATAAAATGGAACCAATCGATTCTATTGTGATGAGGTTCCAAGTAATGAAGCCTCAATAACATAGGCAATTATAATATATATCCTTCAAAAACGCTGGTCAGCACAGTTCATAGACAATTGTCAAAATACAGATGTTAATGTATGATTATCGGTCATACAAAGCTTGAAGAATCATCAGGGGCGAAATGATAACGAGACAATATCGCGACCAGGCTCAAAGTGTATCAAGATTCTCAAAAAGAGACAAATCCAAAATTTTCAATCACAAAATGGTCATCTAATCAATAGAATCTTTCTGACGCATTAGTGTATGCTGCTACATCAACAAGCCCAGAGTCACAAACTGGTCCTCTACTTACCAGAACAGTGATTTTCAGTGTGTATATATGGACACTGCTGCACATTATGGCAGGTGCCGTGGCTGGCTGTGTAGTGGTACTGGTATATGACCACTGGTGTGTGGCTGGTACTGGTATATGACCACTGGTGTGTGGCTGGTATATGACCACTGGTGTGTGTGACTGATAGGTATATATGACCACTGGTACTGTTAGATGTGTACTGTACCGGTGTGACTTTAAGAAATAGTAGCAGTCCTTTAAGGAGAGTAGGTCACGTGCCGCTGACGTGTATGTGTGAGGTCACTTGTCCTGAGGCACATGGAAAAATCCCAGCGCCAGGAGATCTGATACCAGGAGGAAGTGATATGCCTGCTCCGGTAATGCTGCCACGTGGTGACCTCTCAGCAGCACAGTCACTGCTGCGGTGTCATCACAGTTATGTCTTCTCTGCTCACACCTTCTCCAGGCTGTGACATTCTCTCCTGACCTGATTGTATGGTGTGAACATGGCTTCTGATAACACGGCACCGGAAACCTGGTCAGGAGAAATGGCGCGGATTGTGGACGGCACCAGTGTCTTTATGGTGATCTTTTCACTATGGGTGACACTGGCATCTCTGTGGTGACATTCTGGTTGCTATGGGTGACATCTCTTTCGGGATGGTCTGGTTGCTAAGTGTGACAGCAGCATGTTTTGTGAGTCTGTTCTAGTTGCCATGTGTGACCCCCAGCTTCTTTATGATGACCTCACGGTTGCCATAGTTGACATTACCGTATCTATGGGGATGGTGTGGTTGCTAAGGGTTACATCCACATCTCCATAGTTGCTGGCAAATGGTCAGGAACAAGGTAGGGCTTAAAAGTCCCAAATCTTGTTGGCAACGTATGCATCTCTATGGTGATGTCCTGGTTGCTAGGGGTGATGAGTATCTTGGTTGCTATGGGTGATGTCAGCATCTCCATAGTTGCCAACGGTTCTGGGTAAGGGGCGGGGCTTCGGAGACCCTAGTCTTTTTAGTAATTATGCATCTCTGTGGCGATCTGGTTGTTATGGCTGACATAAGCTTCTCTATGGTGGTGTTCTGGTTGCTATGGGTGATACAAGTATCTCATTGGTGAGTCTGGTTGCTATGTGTGACACCATTGTTTACATGGTGATGTTCTGGTTGCTATGTGTGGTACTACTATTTCCATGGTGACATTCTGTGTACTATGTGTGACACCAGCATTTCCATGTTGGCATTCTAGTTGCTATGTGTGATGCTGTTATTTCCATGGTGACAGTCTGGTTGCTATGGGTCATGCCATTTCTACAGCTGATCAGAAAGGCGTCTCCATAGATGTCTCATCATTACAGTGACCATAGATGTACAGGAGAATATTTTCGGCATCCTCGCCCCTCTCCTCACTTTCCTTGGCTATCTTCCCACCATTCCCCACAATGACAGCGCTGACATTGCCCGCCCGGCCCGCGGCATCATCCGTGTGGTTGTGCGCGCAGTTGTTTCCATGGAGACGGCCGGCACCATTCAGCCATTGTCGATGCCTCTGAAAGGCTCAGTCACCCATTCACAAATGGCTTTGACAAGGGGTTAAGTAGCCGTGTCACATTTCACATGGTGAATGGAGGGGGCAGAGTGTGAGCGCTGGGCCTGGGAACAGGCACCCACAGACCCCTGGATGGATCCCATCCTCCATAGCAATTCAGTCTTCAATCTCCATCAGGGTCCTAAAGCCAATATCTCCCAGCTTTTTTAGATTCCTGCCTATTAATTCTTCTACCTGCCGTTCATGAGCTTGGAAAAGCTGGGTGACAGCAGTAGCCGTGCCCATTACTGCCCTTCCCTGGGGACTTGCTACCTTCTAGGCAGGCATTGGGCTACCAGAGAGATACCGAGAAGAGATGTATAAATATCACATGCCTTCACCACAAGTAAGGCAGACCCCAGGCCGAACCCCCTAAAGTAAGGCAGACCCCAGGCCGAACCCCCTAAAGTAAGGCAGACCCCAGGCCGAACCCCCTAAAGTAAGGCAGACCCAGGCCGAACCCCCTAAAGTAAGGCAGACCCCAGGCCGAACCCCCTAAAGTAAGGCAGACCCCAGGCCGAACCCCCTAAAGTAAGGCAGACCCCAGGCCGAACCCCCTAAAGTAAGGCAGACCCAGGCCGAACCCCCTAAAGTAAGGCAGACCCAGACCGAACCCCCTAAAGTAAGACAGACCGAACCCCCTAAAGTAAGACAGACCGAACCCCCTAAAGTAAGACAGACCGAACCCCCTAAAGTAAGACAGACCGAACCCCCTAAAGTAAGACAGACACGACCTTTAGAAAGCTGAGTGACAGAATGGGTAAAAGAGACTTTAGTTGACACCCGGCTTTTCCAGCTACAGATAAGAGTACACTAAATGGTTGAATAAAATTATTAACCCCTTGATGGATGAAGACGACTTGAGGATTTTCTTTTTGCGGATTTTTCTTTTCTCCCACTCTTGGTTGTGGTATTTGTGGAGGATCTGGACTCCGACGACCTTTGTGAGTGGAGCCGGCGATTAGGACGCTCTGTTCCGCGCAGTCGCTGTAATTCCGGGTTCACACACAATCGTCTATTGTGCCCAAAGGTCAGGACTGAGCTGGTGTTCAGGGTGCTTGTCACTTTAAGAACTTACTCTTCTACCTGTCCTCTTGGACCTTCAAGGGAACATACAGTATTTGTGACCTTGGAACCCTGGGCTTAAAGGGAAACTCCACTTTTGCGGCAAAATGAATTGGGCCGTGTCCGTTTCATCTCCATTCATACCCAAAGAGAGTGCCGGTCTTAATAACCCCTGCGCTGGCGGTAGATCCGGTCTCTACATAACTAACCGCCGCTCCGCTCCCTTGCTGGTGTAGATTTAGAACATTTTCTACATCTAAAATAAATAAGACCTGCTGAGTCTGACCTGTCCCCTCTCCTCACACCCCCTGTTGTAGACCTGGCGTGAGCTGGGAAAAATCGTGGATTGCGGTACATATAACATTTGCGCTGAAATCCGCGACAGATATACTCCACAAAACTGGCGTATATCAGTAAATGACCCCCCAAATGTTTGAGCAGTCATGTGTCGCGCCCCTCCTTCTGTATGAAGCAGAGAGGGTGGAGTAACGTGTGGCTTCTACATCAGACTACGCAAGGTTTGTAGTCTGTTACCATGGAGACAGTTTGTAATACAGCCCTATATGGAGACCCAGCAGGGAGCCGCAGTAACGGTTCTGGTTCTGCTCTAGACATAGGACTGTTATAAAGGCGTCTCGTGGGGCCGTCCTGTAAAATGTCGTCTCTTTTTTGGTCTAGTTCTGGTTCCCTCTTTTATCCTGTTCCAGAGGAAAAGCTGGAAATGTCTGTGGGGGAAGAGGATTTCCCCTCCGACCACGTAACGTGCCCCGGCAATCCATCGCTGGACTCCGAGCAAGAACAGGAAAACTAACGAGGTTTTACTTTCCTCATTCATATAAGGGAACGCCCCACACAGATGTAGCAGAGCTGAATGTGTCATTGGAGCTTTTCATACATAATCCAGGTTTATGCTAATGACGCTTAATTGTTGTGTAATGGAAAGTTCTGCAGCTTTCTAATAGACTGTGTTTCCGTTCCTCACTGTTGTCAGTATCTCTGTTTGCTGTCATTGAATGGGACCATTCTTATTTACTTACCTAATACTCCTCCAAGCTGAGGGTTTGATAACAGATGAATACAGTTTAGACCATGGATACCCAACCTGCGGCCCTCTGGCTGTTGCCAAACTACAACTTCCAGCATGCCCAGACAGCCTACAGCTATCAGGGCGTGTTGGGAGTTGTAGTTTTGCAACAGGAGGGCTGCAGGATGGGTATCCCAGGATTAGACAGTCCTCTGGGAGGTAAACAACTGATACATTGTAACAAACTATCATAGAGAAGCCTCCACACCAGATACCATTGTAACAAACCCTCACCTGAATACTAGACTGCAGTTACCCCCAGTGGTCCAGGAAGCTGAGCTACGGGGGAAGTGCTCGCTAACAGCTCCCCATATCTCAGCTTCCTGGAGAAGGAGACTGGGTATGTAAGGGCTGGTTCACACACAGATTTTTGGCGCTGATTTTGGAGCGTTTCTACCTCAAAAAGCATTTTTTTTTTTTTTTACACGTGAAAAAAGCAGCAGCTGAATTGGAGCTGAATCTCCCACAGAAATAAATAGGAAGCAGAAAAAATCGCCATTTTTGTGCGTTTTGTGCACCGTTTCTGGCGCAGATCTGCTGCTGATTTTTTTTTTTTAAAGCCAGTTTTTCAAATTTAGTCATGTGAACTGGCCCTAAGGGTTAACGCTAGAGTGGATTTTCCGGTTTTTGGAGCGGAGTGACACTTTACATAGAGCTGGCGCTGAGTCATGTATGGGGTTAGTTTCAGTGGAGAGTCCAGTCTTATCATGGGAGTGATTGCAGCGTATAGGAGGCATATCTGTTTCTGGGAAAGCTGGGTGACCGCCAACACGGCCGCCAGAGTGCCATTACAACTGCCGTAACTTTCCCAGAGCCCAGAATGACCTACCTAGAAACCAACCCCCACTTTATGGCGCTGCATAGCTAGGCAGCTTGGGTGCATTAGAACGTCTCCTCGACCATATCTGTTTCTGGGAAAGCTGAGTGACATTTAAAGAGGTTTTCCGAGACTTTATATCTGATGACCTCTCCTCAGGATAGATTATCAGTATCTGATTGGTAGTGTTCCCACACCTAGGACGGCCATCGATCAGCTGTTTGAGAAGGCAGTGGCGCTCCTGTGATCCCTGTGGCCTGCTCTCTGCCTTTGACTCCACGTTCATCGGTCACGTGGCCTAAGAGCAGCTCAGCCCCATAGAAGTGAATGGGGCTGAGTGCAGTACCAAGCATGGCCACTATACAATGTATGGCGCTGTGCTTAGTGAGCAGAGAGAAGGCCACGGCGTTACTGCAAGCACCCGTGCCTTCTCAAACAGCTGATTGGTGGGCATCCTGGGTGTCGGGCCCCCACCGATCACATACTGACGACCTATCCTTAAAACCCTTTTAACCATTACCGTTGTCACCCAGCTTTCCCACCCTCCTGAATGTCAGACATTGCATATGTATCCACGTGGGATCTCTTTCTGCATAACTAGACTGACTGATTCCATGCAGGACTCTAGGAAAGCTGGATATGAGATGTAATACCAGCCCTATTGGTCACCACCCAGCTTTCCTGGGCACAGAAGATGATGGATAACTCTGCTCTCTGCTCTTTTACAGATGGTCAGCCTCCTGCTGATCGGCATCGCCGCCTGGGGCATCGGATTCGGTCTCATCTCCAGCCTGCGAGTGGTCGGAGTCGCCGTGGCGGTCGGGATCCTCCTGTTCATCATTGCCCTCGTAGGGTTAATTGGAGCCATTAAACATCACCAGGTGTTATTGTTCTTTGTATCCTTTTTACAGTCTCGTGAATTTCGCGTTCGCTGTTTTCAGGTCACGTAAGACGGGGAACTTTATAACGCTGTTATCTGTAATATGTGCAGCGTCAGTGAGACGGGAGGATCTGTCACCACGTTGGCGACCTAAGTCCTAATGTCACAGGTGATTCTTGGGCTGTGAGTAAGTCATTTGGCCCCAGACCGATACAAATACATACAGCCGCCACTAGGGGGAGCTCACTGCTTAGTGGTTTATGAAGCTAGTACTGAGTAGGAAGTTCATTCATCTGAAAGCAGTGAGCTCCCCCTAGTGGTGGCTGCAGGTAGCTGTTTTATTTTTTACATTTCCTACGTATTACTTCATAGCTTGGCAAACTTGCCAATCGGAGATCTGGATGACAACGACAGTTGGATTTGAAAAGGAATGGGTTGTGTTTTGTTTCCTCACCATTTTCAAGACCACCGCTTGCATTCTGGGAACGGGAACATTCTTTTGTTTACGCCCAGCGAATCCGAAACCATGCAGACGTGAGGATATGATAAGATTGTATCCAGTCTAGACAATCCTGTATACCAACTTGTGGCCCTCCAGCTGTCAGAAACTACAACTCCCACCATGCCCTGCTGTAGGATGATAGCTGTAGGCTGTCTGGGTATGCTGGGAATTGTAGTTCTGCAACAGCTGGAGGGCCGCAAGTTGAGCATCCCTGCTGTATACAATAAACCTTCTGGACCTCCAGGCGCTAACACAGTGTAACAAACACATGGTCAGGTGCCGCTGATACATTTAGCTCACAGCGGATCATCTAGGCCAGGGATCTCAAACTCGTGGCCCTCCAGCTGTTGCAAAACTACAACTCCCAGCATGCCCCAATAGCTGTAGGCTCTACTGGCATGATGGAAGTTGTAGTTTTACAACAGCTGGAGGGCCACGAGTTTGAGATCTCTGATCTAGGCTGGATACAATTGTATCAGACCTGCAGCTGTGGAAAGTATTAGGTCTGCAAAGCTCCTGGGTGTATATTAGGTTTTCATTCACTGAAAGCAAGCAGTGATCTTGAGTATTGTGAGAACCTGAAACACAAAGGAAGCCGCGGATCATTCCATCTCTAGAACATTTATGATTGCTGGAGTCTGACCTCTGCGACCCCCACTGATCCTGAGAACGAAGGGGATGCAGTGCTGATTTGGCACTGCATCCTATTCACTGTTCTTCCCTGAACAGCAGAGCGCTGGTCACACACTGCGCAGGTGACTGCGACATGACACAGAATGGAGTCAGTTACACCTCCCATCACCGCCGTACAGGGAAACTTAAAGGGGAATGCAGCACTGGAATACTCCTTGCATGTACAGAGCATGCCCACAACACTCTCCCATAGAAATCAATGAGTCATCTGCAGTCTACAGGTTTCTATGGTCCATGTGGCGGCTGTAAAGCAAATCTCTGAACTACGGCTACCAGCATCCTCCTAAGGGCTCATGCACACGAACGTATTTTATTTCTGTGTCCGTTCCATTACTTTTTTTTGGACCATATTCGAAACCATTCATTTCAATGGGTCCGCAAAAAACAAAACGGAAGTTAATCCTTGTGCATTCCGTTTCCGTATGTCCGTTCCGCAAAAGAATAGAACATGTCCTATGATTACGGACAAGGATAGGACTGTTCTATTAGCGGCCGGCTGTTCCGTTCCGCAAAATATGGGATGCACACGGACGTCATCCGTATTTTTGGCAGATCCGTTTTTTGCAGAGCGCAAAGAGGCCTTATCCTACAGAAAAAATTTAAAAAACTGCAAATCTGTATCTAATTTTAAGTAGTAGAGTAGTAGTAGTTGATAGATTCCATAAAACCGTATGTTTGCAGTCGGCACGGCGTGGCGGTGCATTCATTCTCTGTATATACGGTTACATGCTCAGACAATACGACAGCAGCTGCTACAATGAAACAATTCCCAGCGAGACACTTTGCAGCACAAATGACTGGTTACAATGCACGACGTAGCGTGTTGTAACTGGCCCCGGGGCTGTGCGACCGTGAGGTGTGGCCCTGAGTCACGGCAGTGTTTGGTTAGTGGGAGCAGCCGCAGGGACTGTGCACATAGGAGCGGGTTACCAGTCTGACGTGGAGAAGGCGACATTTCTACAAGCTCTGCCAGTCCTTGTTATAGGTCCGTGTAGTCAGCATAGGACTAGACCAGTAGGTGGCGGTAGTGGTCAGTTTTAGGGACCTCCTACATGTAGGACCCTAAATCTGCAATTTCTAGATTATAATTATTCATGGGCAGGAGCGTAGCTAACGGCTCATGGGCCCTGGTGCAAGAGTTCATCTTGGGCCCCCCCTTTCCTCAGTGCTTTGTGTGTCTTCTTATGCGGCACAAGGTTCTTTGGGCCCCTCAGGCTCCTGGACCCGGTATCGACTGCTACCTCTGCACCCCCTATAGCTACGCCCCTGTTCATGGGTCTATGTAAGATAAGTAGATTCAGCGTGTTCAAGATGTCTGCTTGCTGTCAGTGAATGGAAACATCCTTGCCTCCCCCTGTGTAAATCTAATACTTCTCCCAGCTGACTGTTTTGTTACATTTGTATCCCGTCTGCACAATGCTCTGCTGATACATTGTTTACATGTTTACCTCTACAATGGAAACGTTTGTGACTTCTCACCTTTGTGGTTAAAGGGATACTCCAGTTGTTAAAAATTATCCCATTTCGATAACTGTTTGATCAGTGGGGGTCCTACAACAGGGGCCCTATACACCTTAGGGGCCCCCAAAATGAACAAAGTGGCGGGTCAGGCAAGCAAACTGCCTCTCCATTCATTTCTTTCGGATTTCCAAGAGCTGTACTCGACTAACCTCAGAATTCTCCTAGAAATGAAAGGGTGCAGTCAGTGCCATTTGTGTAGAGGGTACGAAACTAGGGGCCCAACTTTCTCAGAGGCCCACCGGAGGGGTCACCTGTTTCCCTGTGGGCCAATCTAAGCCTGGATCTCGTGGATAACTTTTAACAACTGGAATATCCCTTTAAGGGAGGTGAAATTGGAGAATTGGGGTTCACAAACTTTTCTAGCTAGGTTTCTGGGGACACAAATGACTTTTCTCGGTAGATACATAAATCACATCCTTAACTTGTTCCGTCCAGTACATGATCATCCTCTTCTTGGTGTTCGTCGTCCAATTTTCCGTGTCTTGTGCTTCTCTGGCGTTAAACCATGAGCAGCAGGTACTTACCTCTCGTTATATATTCTGTACTGTAATTAGTTACGTCAGAACTGGGTCTTAAAGGGATTGTCCACTTTAGAAATCAAATATCCTGTTGTGCAGTCCTATATAGAACAGGTTTGATGGCACACTGTCCTAGTCCTGAGGGCTCTAGAGATGGGTCCCAGACCAATGATAACAGTGGAATAAAGCTTCTGCACTCCCTTTGTCTCTATTCTGCTATCATGGAGTAATGTGGGGGCAGGGTTCCACTGTTATCCAAAGCGGAGAGCGTCTCTCTCTGGAGGACCCTGGACAGCCATACAATACACTGACAGCCCATTCATTGATTTCAGAGAGAGTGGTGTAATACCTCTTATCACCTGCGGGGGTGCTGCAGGGAAATTGAGCACTTGCTGAGTAGATTACAGCTGATCGCTGGGGATCCAGACACTCTGTGAGTGGCCCCGGCTAAATCAAATGCTGGAGGAATACAGACAATCCCTTTAAATCTACATGAATACAGGATATTGGAGTCTCTCATTTCTCCTGCAGAACGAGCTCCTGGAAATCGGGTGGAACCACACAGCGACCGCGAGGTCCGAAATCGAGAAAAACTTGAACTGCTGCGGATTTCACCAATTTGTTGTGGAAGAGCCTTGTGACGCGGTAAGTGTACACAGGATGGGTCCCGGGAAGAAGGAACCACTACACCTGCAAAGTGGTACCGTCACCCGGTCACGGCCACCGAGTTTTGCATGGGCGTACCCAGTGTGCCTGCCTGATCGGCCGCAGGGGCCAGGACTGGATTCTTAACCCATTCATGTCCGTTTTGTTTGCAGGCTTGTTATCCGTCCCATAACTGCACAACGTGCGGCTCCATCATCGAGAAGCACGCGGAGGACGTGCTGAAAGTGGTGGGAGGGATCGGCTTCTTCTTCAGCTTTACCGAGGTGGGTCCATTGGGCAGAAGGTCCAGCTTTAGGGCTCATGCACGCAAACCTATTTTTTGTCCATGTCCATTCCGGTTTTTTTGCCGCCCGTATGTGGAACCATTTATTTCAATGGGGCCACAAAAAACGGAAATGACTCAGTGTGCGTTCCGTATCCGTATGTCCACAAGTCCGTGCCACAAACAAAATTGTACATGTCCTATTCCTGTCCATTTTGCGGACAAGGACATGCATTGTTACAATTTTTTTTGCAGATCCATGTTCTGCCGACCACAAAATACAGACGGTTATGTGAATGAGCCCTTATGGTCGTGTGACTGTAGCCTAAGGGCTCATGCAAAAGACTGTATGTGTTTTGCGGTCCGCAAGAAATATGGATGACGTCCATGTGCATTCCGTATTTTGTGGACTGGAAATACGGACGTATTGAAACGGAATGCAGAGTAACTTCCGTTTTTTGTTTGCGGACCCATTGATATGAATGGTTCTGCATACTGTCCGCAAAAAAACGGAACGGATATGGAAAGAAAATATGTTTGTGTGCATGAGCCCCAAGTGTTTTATAATCTGCAAAACACGGATTGGCCATGTGCGTCCCGCATTTTGTGGACCGCACATGGCCGGCGCTATATAGAAAATGCCTATTCTTGTCTGCGATTGCGGACAAGAATAAGGACAAGCTCTATGTTTTTGCGGGGCCGCGGAACGGAACTACGGATGCGGTGGCCCCATTGAAATGAATGGGTCCGCACCTGTTCCTCAAAATTGTGGAACGGATGCAGACCAAGAATTACAGTCGTGTGAATGCTCTGTTTTAAATAATAAAATATCCAGGCTCCTCCTCCTTATTGAGGCTCCTCCCCTCAGTCTGAGCGTGGCGGTCCTGTGAGGATGGTCTTCCGTTTTCACCTATAATCATTCTGTCTTTGTTGTATTGGAAATCCTCTCTCCTTGTGCTGACTTCCTGAGCTTGCGTTTCTACACAGAAGCCATTGTAAAGAGCGGCAGTGTAAAGCATGGTGAAATCCAGATATTTATTTATGTTCTTTCAATTTTAGATCCTTGGCGTTTGGTTGACTTACAGATACAGAAACCAGAAAGATCCGCGGGCCAACCCCAGCGCGTTTCTCTGATTGAACTCCCTTTTGTAAGACTCTTCCTTGTCACCACGACATTACAGCTCCTCTGATTGCTGTGGATGATTTTGTTTGAAGGACTCGTCAACTTTTTTTTTTTTTTTCTTCTTCTATCCCCTCCCCGCCCCCTCCTTTTCGAGGGACATAAAACTACCACAATTTTCAAGTTGAAAATTTGAAGAAAGAGAAATAAAACATAAAGGAGAAAAAAACAAAAACTCCAATAATGCCTGGGTATCCATGGAAACACACCCAAACACTAAACATAAAAACGCAAAAAAAATCCCAAAAACTGCAGTAGATTTTAAATACCGTATGCAGATTCCGTAGCTCTTTCTGTTTAATTGAAGATCATCCCCTCATTTCTTTACAGAATCGGTTGGTTGATGGGGGGAGGGGTTGTTATGGCCACACCTCTTTGAATTTTTACTATTCGGGGGCGGGGTTTTCGTTTTCTCCAACTTTCTAAGCTCTTGGGAGAAATATTTCTAGGTGGTAACTTACATTTCGAAGTAAAGGATCCTGCAAGAACTTCTTATAGAGTCAGCGCTGTAGAGGGTTATGAATTGTGTTATTTGGGTGTCAAGGCGTAAATCCACCGCAGAGAGTAATTAGTATTAATTACCTGTACAGAATCCATATTCTAAGCCCTCCATGATAAGTGTATTCTGGTAAGTGTCTAAGTGCAGGCTGCCTAGACTTCCTGTCTGGGTGATCACCATCTTGGTGCATGTGTCCACGTGGACACTGGTGGTCACAGGAGATTGCTTTTCATCCCTCCCAGGGTCACAACTTTAGAGATTGTACTAAAACCGGGCCCCTTATTCCTCAAATATCCTTATTTTACAATGTTATTGTCAGTTGGGGGGCCACAGTAAAGATTTGAAATGGGGGCCCTGTTTGTAAATATGGAAAGAAAATTTAATTTAAAAAACTTGGTAAATTCGGCCACAAATAAAAATACAAAAATTTCAATTTTTTTTTTTTTTTTTTTTTTTGAAAGAGGATCTCACTCATAGGATATTTGAGGACAGTTGACCAACAGCATCTTCACTGGATTTTATGGGACATTATTGTTTTCGCTACTAAATAATTGTGATCGTGATATTTTTGCTTTGAAAATTTGGATAAGAAAAATGGATACAGTTTCAACTGACACAAAGGGTTATGGCTCCTGGGTTCTGACTCCCAGGTTTGTGGGACCACTGGGTTTATACGTTCCTACGTTGCTTTCTGTATGTATACACCCCAGCTTAAATGGATACACTGTGTTATGCCTTAAGGGGGTGGAGCTTAAAAACTAAGTGGAAATCTGCCATGTTCCACCCCTTAGGGTAATAACCCTGCCCATGAGGATCATTCCTAAACTTAATATCTCTAAATAGGCAACTTGTGAGTCTCCAACCCACCCGCCACCTGCCAAACCCTGCAGATTGACTACTCTAGAACTCATTAAGACTTAAAAATACAGATTGCACTGATTTAGTATGACCTGCTTAAAGGGGTTTGTCCAGGATCACAAAATATGGCCGCCTTGTTCCAGACACAACGCCACAACTCTCTGTGGGTTGTGTCTGCTATTGCTGCTCAGCTCCTTAAAGCAAATGGGGCTGAGCTGCAGTACCACACACAACCTGTGGACTGGTATGGCGCTGTTCTGGGAAGAAAGCAGCCATATATTGCTGATCTTGGAAATCCTCATTAATATATTTATAGGAGACATGCACTCTCTAATTAAGAGGGTATCATCCCCTTCTTGAAAGAATCGCACAAGACTTATTAAAAGGGACGGCGATATTATACAGCCTTGGCTTTCTCTTTTTGGTTGTATTTTTGGGATGATACTTTTGTGTTACTCATATTATTGTAATAATAAAATATTTACTAATCTGTAGCATTTTTTGGGTTCCTATCATTACATTGACCCCTTGATTTGACTCCATTGTGGTGTCTGATGCAGTATCTTTTGGGAGGAGTAATATATCAAGAGTCGCTCTCTTCCAAGAACAGCACCACGGTTGTCCTCAGGCTGCGTCTGGTATTGCAGCTCATGCCTGTTCGTGTGAATGAAGCTGAACTGCAATACCTGGCACAGCCTGAGGGCAATGATGGAGCTGTTTCTGGAAAAATAAAATAAAAAACAGCTTCTTTCTTTTTAACAGGCAGATTAGTGCTATACAGGACATTAAGGTCAGGAGCTTCATGGCACTGACCTCTACGATTTCTTGACTTGTGGACGACACTTTAGATCAGTCGACTAGGAGCATAAAAGATTTGTAGTGTTTGCCTTATATACTTCACAAGGCTCCATTTCTTTAGTATTCTTTAGTATTTCTTCATAGACCATTGTCAGTTGCTTCTTGCTGCCACTAGAGGGCGACCGGTACACAGCATCTATTAACATATGACGTTGTATACAGATTGCCCTCTAGTGGTGACAACAGGAAGTACGTGCTTGGTTTCTGTGCTGCGTACTAAAGAACTGGTATATTGTATCTGGTGCCTTCGATGGATGTCAAGACAGAGGGGCAATGATGGGACTTCATAGGTACAAGAGCCCTCAGTAAGTCAGTGAATGGAACACATAATTGTCATGACTACTGACCCCCAGCCTCACTCCCTTCATTTCCAGCAATATTTTCTTATGGTTCCATGTTGTTTGTGTTCTTAGATACGGTTTAGTCCAGCATCTTCACATACTGGTGTTTAATGCTGTGAATATGAATGTTTTTTTTTTTATTAGTTACAGAATTGATCTCGATTTGCACTGCAGAAATGACTGGTAAAAATAAAAAACAAAATGGAAAAAAATAGTGTTGTGTTGTTATTGGTATCCAAGGGCCCCTTACCTATTACAGTGCTTGTGTGTGGTGTCTTCATAACATCCATGACCAGATTTAGTCATTAATAATTACAGGGCATCACTAGGTTTGAAAGGGCCAACTCCATATGTGGGTCCTATTGGGGGGGGGGGGAGTCCCTTGCTTTGGCTCCTAGAGGGCAGATCTGCAAAGCAAGACTTTGATTGGTGGACTCTCCCTTATGCACATCAGAGGGGAAGGTCTCCTGCTTGGATCCGCCCACTAGGAGCCAGAGCAAAGAGACTTTGGTTTTGAAGACTCTGTGCTTTATTAGGGCATATGGACATCAGAGGGGGGGGGGGGGGGGTCTCCTGCTTGGATCTGCCCACTAGGAGCCAGAGGAAAGACTTTTTATTTTTATTTTTAAGGACTCAGTATGGCCATTTATTCCGTATTACATAGCCACCTGTTCATTTGAATGGGCTACATGTAACACTGTGGCACCTTTAAGAGGGTAAATGTTTGGATGCCCCAATGTTACCCATTAACACACAAGTGATCACTAACATTTAAGAAAAAGGGTCATCCCAATGGCCCACAGTTTATGAAATCACACCCACTGTTCAATTTTTGATGAGGACAGCATTAAAATGCAATTTCTGCTCAAATAAAAGCCTTATAGTAACATAGTAACATAGTTTATAAGGCTGAATAAATCCCTCTGTCCATCCAGTTTTCCTACAAGTTGATCCAGAGGAAGGCAAAAAAACCCTGTGAGGTAGAAGCCAGTTTTCCCCACTTTAGGGAAAAAAATCCTTCCCGACTCCAATCAGACATCAGAATTACTCCCTGGATCAACGACCCCTCTCTAGTAACTATAACCTGTAATATTATTACCTCCAGAAATACATCCAGGCCCCTCCTGATCTCTTATAGTGAACTTACCATCACCACCTCCTCAGGCAGAGAGTTCCATAGTCTCACTGCTCTTACCGTAAAGAATCCTCTTCTATGTTTATGTACAAACCTTCTTTCCTCCAGACGCAGAGGATGTCCCCTCATCACAGTCACAGTCCTGGGGATAAATAGATGATGGGAGAGATCTCTGTACTGACCCCTGATATATTTATACATAGTTATTACATCTCCCCTCAGTCGTCTTTTTTTCTAAAGTAAATAACCCTAATTTTGATAATCTTTCTGGGTACTGTAGTCCGCCCATTCCAGTTATTACTTTAGTTGCCCTCCTCTGAACCCTCTCCAGCTCTGTTATGTCTGCCTTGTTCACAGGAGCCCAGAACTGTACACAGTCCTCCATGTGTGGTCTGACTAGTGATTTGTAAAGTGGCAGGACTATGTTCTCATCACCGCCATCTATGCCCCTTTTGATGCAACCCATTATCTTATTGGCCTTGGCAGCAGCTGTCTGACACTGGTTTCTACAGCTTAGTTTGCTGTTCACTAAAATTCCTAGGTCCTTTTCCATGTCAGAGTTACCCAATGTTTTACCATTTAGTATGTACTGGTGACTTGCATTATTCCTTCCCATATGCATAACCTTACATTTGTCAGTGTTAAACCTCATCTGCCACTTCTCTGCCCAAGCCTCCAGTCTATCCAGATCCATCTGTAGCAGTGTACTCTCCTCTTCTGTGTTAATTACTTTACACAGTTTAGTGTCATCTGCAAAAATTGATATTTTACTGTGCAAGCCTTCTACAAGATCATTAATAAATATATTGAAGAGAATAGGGCCCAATACTGACCCCTGTGGTACCCCACTAGTTACAGTGACCCAATCTGAGTATGTACCGTTAATAACCACCCTCTGTTTTCTATCACTGAGCCATTTACTTACCCACATACAGACATTTTCTCCCAGGCCAAGCATTCTCATCTTATATACTAACCTTTTATGTGGTACAGTGTCAAACTCTTTGGAGAAGTCCAGATATACGACATCCATTGAGTCGCCGCGGTCAAGTCTAGAACTTACCTCCTCATAGAAACTGATTAAATTGGTTTGACACGATCGATCCCTCATGAAGCCATATAGCCGCAAAATTGCTGAAAAAACAGGTGATACATCCCTACCTTAAGTCTCTAATCCTTGTACAGTCACAAGTTCTGCAACCATTTTTAAGGTCACTGCATGCGGTCAGCAAATGGAAACCTTTTAGACACTACTAATCCGTCTGTGAAGAGGGGGGGGAGACTACTACAAAAATGGTGCTAAGGGGTCTAAACAGTTTCCGTGCTGTATTAAATGCAAGCTAGACCCCCATGGTCTGACATCTATGCTAGATTTATGGGTCAACCTGATTGGGATCCCCCTCTTTTGTGGGTCCCACAACACCTGTCTTGTCTGAGTCCGTACACCCATGGCCAGCAAGCAGATATAGATTTTGGAACATTCATGTGTATTTTTAACAGTGCACATCTTTAATTTAAAGGAGTCATTCAGTCATTTCCAAAAACAGCGCCACGTCTTTTCACAGGTTAGGTGTGGTATTGCAGTCCAGGCGCTTTTACTTCTATAGAGCTGGGCTGCAATACCAGACACAACCCAGGGACAGGTGTGGCGCTGTTTCTGGAACCAATATTTTTCTAATCCTAAAACATTTAAATTGCTGAATGTACATGGAGCTAAACTTTTTATTTTTCTCTGAAGATCAGCTTCAAGCATATCTTTGCTCAGAATTTTTTATTTGCTTGCTAAACGCAAATTTAAGCAATTTTTTAAAATAATTGTCATTAAAGGGGTTGTGTCATTTCCAACTTTAGCTTACTTGGAAATGCCATCAAAGTCAGATAGGTGTGGGTCCCACCCATCTCCAGAAGGAGAGTATACAGCACATGCACAGGTCCTCCCAATTTACTGCTATGGGAGTTTAGAAAATAGCTGCGCTCGACAGTTTTTGGAAGTCCCATAGCAATGAATGGAGAGCGCACCGCACGTGCACGGCCACCTCTCCATTCACCTTAAGGGGACTACCGGAAATAGCCGAGGCAGACAGCACTTGGCTATTTTCAGAACTCCCATATTGGTGAAAGGAGGATGGTCCTGCTTACTCAGGCTAGTTTCACACGAACGTTGTTTTTTTTGCGGTCCGCAAATTGCAGATCCTCAAAAAAAAAAAACGGATGGTATCCGTATGCATGGCCCCTAATAGAACAGTACTATTCTTGTCCGTAATACGGACAAGAATAGGAAATGTTCAATTTTTATTGCGGGCTACGGAACAGACATGCGGATAGCACACGGTGTGCTGTCCGCATTTTTTGCGGACCCATAGAAATGAATGGGTCCGCATCCTATCCGCAAAAAATACTGTCGTGTGAAAAAGGCCTCAGTGAGCTATTCTTCACTTCTGGAGGTAGGTGTGGGTCTCAGAGGTGGGAGCCTAGTGATAGGCCATCAATGTCTGAGATGAGACAACCCCTTTATAAAAATTCCTAGCATTTTGCTCCTGCAGAGTGTGTGCAAGTCCTTCACCTAGCTGCTGCTGAATGTGACATAAATCCATCAGAGCTCTACTCAAGTTTCTGATTGATCCCTCTGCTCTCCCCCCTCCCTTCTCTTGGTTTGAGAGGGGAAAGTTTTACACATCAGATCAGGGGGAAAACTTTCAAGGAGGACAGCTCACACAGGCTGTAGATAGGAGGAACGTGAACACAAGGCAGTTTGTAGGGGCAGAATAATATAGGCTATATAGAGAGAAAGCATAGCAATACAACAGACTCTGCAGGAGGAAGGCGGGGGAATCGGACACTGCTCAGCATCAGTAAAAGAGAAGGGAGATCCCTCATGGACTGTAGAAGGAGAAATGAGTCCAGGAATGAACCTTTGCTGATACATGAGAGCTAGTAAAGACAGCACAACCCTGGACACACAGACCTCACATCCAGAATGTATTGTTACCAATGTAAGAATATTTTTTTCCATGTAAAAGACGTAAATATCTCACATCTATCAATGGAAAAAAACCTACACCGTACGGGGCGTGAATACTTTTTTTTTTTTTCTAAATGGGCCGCCCTCTTGACAGCTCTCTCTATATTCTATACATGCAGGTGATAATTATCCCTGGCTGATACCGTCTGTCAGCAGAGAATTCAGCCAAGAAGACACAAAGCACAATGGTAAAATGGAGGTTGTTTTATTTTTAAAAAAGGGGAAATTGCACATATTAAAAAAACAGCTAATCCTTCAAACACCGCTACTTGTGTATGTCAATATATTACGGTATCAGACACATCCATACAATGAATATTTAATCTATGTATATACAGTCAGAGGCGCTCTAGAGCTCGGTCTTCAGGAGTTTTAGAGCCTTCTTCATGTTCTCGTACACTAGAAGCAAAAAGAAGAGAAAACCTTGGTGAAAAAGAACATAAAACGAATGCAAATAATAAACTAAATAAAGGGCTTATACCATGCTGTATGCCCTTTAAATACATGTATCAAGAAGGGTTAAACTCAGCCAGTTAGACCCATACTGTAGTTGAAGCTCCATTGTTCTGATACTGACCTCCAAATCCCCTAAACAGGCCTAGAATTCTATGATAATATTGGGACTACCTGCAGCCACCACTAGGGGGAGCTCAGGAGCTTACTGTGTACAGTCTATACCTTGAACTCCATAATGTATCAGTAGGCACTAAGCTTTCTTCCATATAGAAGAGGCAAACGTTATCAACATAAATGTGGTCCCAGAGCCAAGATCTCAGGGGCCACACTGTAAGGACCCTTGTTTCTTTACATACCCATGCCCATAGGGTGAGTTCATGGACCCTCTGCATACATAGAAGTGGTTTTATGTACAAATGGGTCTGTAACTTTTTTTTTTTACATGCAGAGGACATTTTACACACTTGGGATAAATGTATTAGATCTAGTAAAATATGCTTCAATTCCCCTCTCCTGCAGAAAGAGGCTGCCTGTAATTCTCACTTTCTTCCTCTAGGTGGTGATGTTGTACTTTCTAGATTTTTAGTACTGATTTTTTTTTTCGGAAGCAAATATTTTAAATTAATGATGAAACAAGATTCAGGTCAGAGATTTTTTTGCATATTAGAAATTTTTGGCATTATGAACAATGCTCTAACTTGGTATGGTGGAAAAAAGGGTATAAGTATAACATTTTTGGGTGCATTTCATATATTTATTGGGTAGTTTAGAGGTTAGTGATGGTATTCCTGTAATATCACCAGTTTTATACCCCATAACCCTGATTATTTCTCATGCATAAGTGGGGTGAAGGGTTTCATTGTATAATATGCTGTTTTGTTTAATTTAAATAGGTTCAAAATTCTGCACTCATAAATTTTATTTATATCTTGATAGGACTGCTACCTGCAGCGACCACTAGGGGGAGCTCACCGGCCAGTTCTCAAAGCTGTGGCAGTTGCAGGTAAAAGTAATCTTTCCACTCTACTTCTCCTGGGTGAGTCCTGACAATAATGGAATTGCTACTTACGCAGATCAATGTCGGTTGGCTCATATGTGTAACGGTGGTTGGAATATCTTCCGGGAATGTCAGCTCTGACTACAAGGGAGGGATCTGTGAAAGAGACACAAAAATACAGAAGAGATTAATTTAATCCAGCATTTGATAATCCAGAAATTCATTTTTTTTCACATCTTGGGGTTCTGACCATGAAAGTGTTTGCAACCAACTTCTATTTTTCCAAAAAGGACAAATGAGACATTGTTGCAAATAGTCTTGATTAATAGTCTACAGTTTTGTGTCTACAGCTCCAATGTAAAACTGTGTGTCTCTATGGTTACAAACAACACAAGACTGAGTCTGATCCTGCACTCATGTATCGCTCTCCTTTACCCGCCTCCAGCGGTTGTAAAACTAAAATTCAAAGCATGCTCCATTCATTTCTATGGGAGTTCTGAGAACAGCAAAGCAGGTATACATGCTGGGAGTTGTAGTTTCACAACAGCTGGAGTGCCGGAGATTGCCTACCCCTGACATACAGGGTTTACTTGTCAGGATATAACTCAGGATCAGTACAGGATAAGTAATGTATGTACACAGTGACTGCATCAGCAGAATAGTGAGTGCAGCTCTGGAGTATAATACATGATGTAACTCAGGATCAGTACAGGATAAGTAATGTATGTACACAGTGACTGCACCAGCAGAATAGTGAGTGCAGCTCTGGAGTATAATACAGGATGTAACTCAGGATCAGTACAGGATAAGTAATGTATGTACACAGTGACTGTACCAGCAGAATAGTGAGTGCAGCTCTGGAGTATAATACAGGATGTAACTCAGTATCAGTACAGGATAAGCAATGTATGTATACAGTGACTGCACCAGCAGAATAGTGAGTGCAGCTCTGGAGTATAATGTAGGATGTAACTCAGGATCAGTACAGGATAAGTAATGTATGTACACAGTGACTGCACCAGCAGAATAGTGAGTGCAGCTCTGGAGTATAATACAGACTGCAACTCAGGATCAGTACAGGATAAGTAATCTATGTACACAGTGACTGCACCAGCAGAATAGTGAGTGCAGCTCTGGAGTATAATACAGGATGTAACTCAGGATCAGTACAGGATAAGTAATGTATGTACACAGTGACTGTACCAGCAGAATAGTGAGTGCAGCTCTGGAGTATAATACAGGATGTAACTCAGGATCAGTACAGGATAAGTAATGTATGTACACAGTGACTGCACCAGCAGAATAGTGAGTGCAGCTCTGGAGTATAATACAGACTGTAACTCAGGATCAGTACAGGATAAGTAATGTATGTACACAGTGACCGCACCAGCAGAATAGTGAGTGCAGCTCTGGAGTATAATACAGGATGTAACTCAGGATCAGTACAGGATAAGTAATGTATGTACATAGTGACTGCACCAGCAGAATAGTGAGTGCAGCTCTGGAGTATAATACAGGATGTAACTCAGGATCGGTACAGGATAAGTAATGTATGTACACAGTGACTGCACCAGCAGAACAGTGAGTGCAGCTCTGGAGTATAATACAGGATGTAACTCAGGATCAGTACAGGATAAGTAATGTATGTACACAGTGACTAGTAAGTATAGCAAGTGCAGCTCTGAAGTATAATTTCCAAGGCAGGTTTACATTTTCTGTAGTGTATTTAACTTACCCACAAACACAATCTTTGGCACGTACTGTCCATCCAGAAGGAGGTTCTTATCTGTGGGGTCGTACTAAAAGACACAAAAATAAATAAATAAATAAATAAATAAATAAATAAATAAAATCCAGCTCGTGATCACATCTGTTGTCATTATGGGGGATGAATAGTTTACATTCTCTTATTGCTTCAGTGAGTCCAACATAACTAAAAATAGGCAATTTTGGAAATAGTCTTGAATACAAATCTCCTTCCGTTTTGTGTATACAGCTATGCAGAAGTGTGAGCCTTGATGGTCGTAACCAACAAACCCTGTAATCTGACAATGCCCCCTTTCTGCAGGTTGTGAAGGAGGAGGAGCAGAGGATGGAAAGGTAACCATGGAGACACATAGGTCTGCATACGGGCTGCAGACAAGAAACGACGGGAGATTTTTAATGGAAACTATTCAAAAAGTCGATTCTATTTTAGATAAATTGGAACAATGTAAAAGGAGTGTTGCAAAAATGTGAACTCCTTTTTAACATGAAGGCAAAGAGGAGAGTTTTCTCTGTTCGTGTCTTATTCTATTTTAGACTTTTTTTGGTGCATTTTCATGACTTACGATGACGTTGAGGAGGACAAATTGTTCGGCAAGTTTCTGAATTCCTTTGTGTTGTGCAAATTCTTTCTTCAGGGCTGCAAGAAATGTGTGGTTCATATGTAATATAGGAAAGTACGTCTTTCTCATGCAGACTTCAAAGCAAAAAGAAACCTCCCAAGACGACCCCTCCAGGCTTAAAAAAGTTGTCTGTCCTCTTAAATGAAACTTTGAATGATTCAGAGAGTTTTAATTCTTTACTATATATTTACTCGGTTACAAAGCGCCAAACCCTCTGCATAGAACAAGGATAACATTGTATCGTCCTGCAGTCACCATTAGGGGGAGCTCAGGAGACTACTGCATACAGATCATACATTAAAATCAATATTAACACAGTCCGTTTATGAAGGCCCCATAACAAGTGCTATGGCTATAGTTACACCCATTGATGACTATATTACTATAGCGCAGTCATGGTGGACACGTCCTCCTTACATTGTGAGTGTGGGCAGTCTTCTCTGTGGTTAATGACCATCAAGGGTTTGTTTCTGTGGAAATAAAATTCATCATTGTTATAGAAAAAAATGCAATAAATCAATTAGTAATTTATTAATACTCCACTAAATAAAAAAAAAAACATGAAAATGCCAAAACATCCAGAAAAAAAATTAAAATTAAGAAACAAAATTCCACTTTCACTTTTGGCACTGGTTATACAATCGATTCTCTATCTACAGCATAGGCAGGGACTGTCTCAAACAGCATTAGCAACATGGTAAAAAGCAGTGCTACAATATGACAATGTTACACTAGGTGGCGCCCTAGATCCAAGAGCTTAAAGGCATCTCCCACAACCGGCCTGGTACTGACCCGGACTTGGATTTGAACAGAGCTTCCTCATACGTCTGCACCCAGTCCAGGCTGTCGCCCCACCCTGCAGGGAGAGATCACGTAGAAAGTTATCTGAGAGATTGTGCATAACGTAGGCGGTAAGTACACAGGAAAGCAGGACATAAACATAAAGATTCCTCCCCCAATCACATGGCTGTAACTTTATAAGTCACCCTTAAAGGGGAACTTGAAAAAAAAAAAAAAGTTTTTTTATTTTTTATTTTTCAGAAACAGCGCCCCCTCTTGTCTGCAGGTTGTGTCTGGTATAACACCTGAGCCCCATTCATTCCAGCAGTGGACCAAGCTCTGCCATGGTCATTGTACTTCATGCTCATTAGGTCCAATTGAAGAGGTCACCATGTTATAGTGACATCACAAATCTTGGTTTACTGGGCTGGTGATGTCACCAAGTATGGCGACATCACTAGCATAGTAAACCCAGGCAGTCCCAGTCTTCCCCTAGACTATAGGTTAGTCTATAGCCAGCTTCATCTATCAAATGGCTTCCAAGTTACTATTACACATCTAAAACATATAAGGCCTATAGATGTAGCAGAGCTGTGTTTGTGAGGCACGCTATAGTTGATTTTTCGATGCAGCAGAGCTGAATTTGTCATGAAATAAAGATGAGCTTGTGAGATGCAGCAGTGTTCACTTTGCTAGCTGCAGCAGACTAAAACTTACCTCTGGACAGAGTCTGAGGTTTGACGGTTTCAGTCTTGGTTTTGGGGCTCACATCTTTGGACAGAGAGAGCGAGGTAGCCACAATGAGAAGAATCAAGGACTTCAGTACGGCCTCCATGATGATTGCTGAGCTGAAAATCACACATATATGGCACAGTCAGCATGGTTGTGTCTAGTGGGTCATAGGCAATACCTGTCTGTATGGCAAGGGCTATGGGGGTCATATACAGCATGATCATGGGGCTGGGCTCAGGTTAGTGTCATACAGGTTCCTCGTGGGTGGAGTTACGGTGGCAATCAAGGCTAGAAGGAAAAGTCATGAGAAGCAAATGCCTTTGTGGCCCAACAGAAAGAGGTAGGGAAGGGTTAAAGCCATGTGTTTTCTAATCCTGCAAGGGTGTGATGATATGAACCAGCACCAGAAGGGGGCCCCTTTTGGATTTTTGTTTATAGCCCATGTTATGGTAGGTATTTGTTTTATCCATGAGTCACAATAGATTAAGAAGCATTTTCTGTTGTTATTCCTATATAAAAATGTCAAGAAATTGCTGCATCAGAGACAACACAGCTCCTCATGGGAGGATCACTTTAGCCCTGCCCACGAGTAAGAGAGCTGCTTTGCCCCTCCCCCACGGAATCCACAAGTCACAATAATCTTATTCTCTGATACAATGTAACTCCCATGGACTCAAATAAGGCAAGAATTAAAGTGATACAATGTAACTAGTACTTGTTTTTTGTTATATCTATAATGACTCGTAAACTGTAGTCACATCATCCAGCTTTCCCAAATCTTTGCATGTCAGGCTCTGTAGCGATATGATCATATAGGGTCAGGAGCCTAGGAAAGCTGGATGACGACCATTATATCTCCAGCAGAGATTGTAACTTAACTTTTCCAGACTACTGAATGGCAACTCTGTCAAGCAATGTACAAAATAACGGAATATCGCTATCTAATGGACAGTCAGGAGCCTGGGAAAGCTGAGTGACAATCATCACATGCCCTATAAAGGCTGGTTATGCAGTGAAGTGAGAGTATACCCCAGTATCATAGACAGCCAGGAGCCTGGGAATGCAGGGTGACAGATATTGCAGCTCATCACTCAACTTTTCCAGATCCCTGAATGGTTCTATAGAGATATGATTATATAGTGGTCAGGAGCCTAGGAAAGCTGGGTGACAACCCTTACATCTCCAACAGATCTTTTTCAGACCCCTGAACGGCCAATTCTGATGAGTAATGCAACAAAATGAAAATATTTCCATTAGAACAGTGACAGGAGCCTAGGAAAGCTGGGTGACTCCCATCATAGCTCCCGTAGTGATTAATACCCAGCTTTACTTGACCCCCGTCTAGCTGTACAGTGGATGACAACCTTTACAAGAGCTGACGACGACCATATCGGTTGTCATCCAGCATTCCTAAAAAAATGACTGAAAATATTTTTTTTTAGCAAAAATTGTAATTTTTTGACAGAAGAGGACGACTCAAGGACTAATGTGTAACGCACAATTTCCCCCTTGGCATGAGCCGTGAATACCGGGCATCCTGAGCCGTGAGCGCACCTGCTGACTAAATAGGATATCGCGCTAATTAAAATCCAGTCTCCATGGCAACCTGGAATTAAAGTAACAAAGAGCGTCCTAGAAGTGTACGTTGTATCAGATCTCATCCCAGGACAGTCAATGTCTGTTACTCCCAATAATTGAAGTAACTCAATACTAAGAACCCAAAAGAATGAGACAATTCATTGCCAGCGACTCACCTCCTCTCCGGTGCCAGGGGTAGGTTTCAGCTGTGAGTCAGTGACCTGCTGGAGCTCACCTGCCTATATATACACACCTGAGCACACCAGACCCTGCCCAGGAATCTGCATATGAATAGGTGAGGTGCATGCCTCGCTAATCTCACTATTATCCGGGGGGATGGACACTCCCTCTAAGTGGAGGAATCTCACACAACGTCCCCACAGGGAGGGGTGATGAGCGGGCGGGATCCCAGGGCAGGTAAATGGGAAATAGTGATTTGCCTGAAGGCTGATTTGTCCCTGTGCGATTGGACACATGGCCATAAGCGTAGTATACAGATTAATATACTATGTCAATGGCTTACGAGTGCCCAATACATCTGCTCCAGTATTCATGTCTACTAAGTGACGTTACATGATGGATCGGTGCTCTGTCTGGGGTTTTTGTTTATAAATAAATATTATTCTAGTGCTACAAATAAACACAGTAACAGAATGTAATGTATCTAATTATAAAGACACTTGTAATACTGATATTGGCAGCCTGCGGCTCGTTAATTAGGCTTTTGTCGTGCCATACTGGGATCCGACTCCTGAGTTCGAATCTGACCAAGGACAACAACTGCGTGGAGTTTGTATGTTCTCTCCGTGTTTCCGTGGGTTTCCTCCAGATATTCCAGTTTACTTCAGCACTCCAAAGACATAGTCATAGGGAATTTAGATTGTGAGCTCCATTGGGGACAGCAAGTGATGGTAATGTCTGTACAGCGCTGTGGAATATGTCAGCGCTATATATTCCTCTTTTGCAGGAGTGCACAACCTGCGGCCCTTGATACCATTCTGTGCGGCCCCCAACCATCTGGTGACAGACATGTATGTCTATGTCTTGTAGCTGCTCATATGTATTTTCATGTATTCTCCCATTAGATGAGGATCCTGGAGGTATATACCGTATGTACGATACACCATAAATACAGTATGTCAGTTGGTAATACCCCTTTAAGGTTTATTTTCAGCCCTTGGAATTGGTTCAGGCTGACAATATGGCCCCCAACCAGAAAAGGTTTGTCCCCCCCCGGCTCTATTGTATCCGGCAATCACTTGCTACCAGAACTAGCAGGCCCACGATGAGCTCAGCCTTGTACAGTGCCCCCATAGGGGGCTGTTTTCCCCTCCTTGGATGCACCTGCTACAGTGAAAAATATACAAAAAAAATGCATAAGGTCGCTTTCATACAAGCGAGTGTCACGCTGCGGACTTGCTGCGCAGCACCCGTCCTAACCTCCCGGCACTGATGGGGTCACATAGCATTAAACTGATTTATGATGCTATGTAACCCTTACAGTTCTGGAATGTATTGGATCACACACAGCATTATGGCAGTGTTATCCAATACATTCCAGAACTGTGAGGGTTACAAAGTATTATAAATCAGTATAACGCTATGTGACCCCATCAGTGCCGGAAGGTCAGGACGGGTGCTGCGCAGCAAGTCCGCAGCGCGACGCCAACAGAAACCTCCACCATTATTGCCCCATTGTGCAATACTATACATGTTTATATATCAAAACGACCGACACAAAATTAGGGAACACATCGGAAGCATTTATTTTTGGTGTCAGTATGAATATTTTAAAGGAGTTGTCTCCTATTAAACATTGGTGACATGTCACTAGGATATACCACCAATGTCAGATAGGGGCAGGTTCCAACACTGAGACCTGCACCTACATTCATTTCTTGAAAATAGTCACGGGCACTCGCTCGGCTGTTTTTGGAACTCCCATAGAAACGGATGGAGAACACATCGCCCGTACATTGGGTGTTCTCCCCATTCTGGAGATAGGTGAGGGTCTCAGAGGTGTGACCCACACCTGTCTGACTGTGATGGCACATTCATTGCGCAACCCTTTTAATGAATAGGAAACTATAGTCTGAAAAAAATGATTTTTTTTTTACATTTTTTTGTAGTTTTTTCCAAAAAAACAAAAATAAAGGTAAGAAAACACTAAAAGCGATATTAACAAAAAGCTCAATGTGTCTCATAAATAATGTTGCAAAAATTATTTTGATTGTCGAACAAATAAAAAAGTTACAACTGTTAAACCGCCACGTGTGTCCTAATAATAATAATCATAATAATAATAATAACAATGTATCTAATAATAATACTTATAAAACATTAATGTACTGCTAATTAAATTGAATAATAAACATATATTAATATTGTATTATTTAATTAAAAATGAATGCTACATTTCCCGTTACAGCTAATAGAGACATCTGATATATAATTATTAGGATTATATACATTTATTAAGCTTAAAGGGGTTCTCCGCTTTAGATTTCTCCCCTTGATGAAACCGCCAGTTATCAGCTTTAGGGCTTGTTCATACGACCGTATTTTTCTTTCCGTGTCCGTTCCGTTTTTTTTGAGGACCATATGCGGAACCATTCATTTCAATGGGTCTGCAAAAAAAGAAAAAAACGGAAGGTACTCCGCGTGCATTCCGTTTCCGTATGTTCCTTTCTCCGTCCGCAAAAAAATAGAACATGTCCTATTATTGTCTGCATCACGGACAAGGACAGGTCTGTTCTATTAGGGGACGGCTGTTCCGTTCCGCAAAATACGGAATGCACACGGACGTCATCCGTATTTTTTGAGGATCCGTTTTTGCAGACCGCAAAATACATATACGGTCGTGTGAACAAGCCCTTAATCTGAGGGGAAACCTGGCGGTAAGTGTTCACTTTCCCTGCAGCGCCACCACAGGGGATGAGGCATTGCACAATGTCCATTCACATCAAAGGCAGGTCCTCCAGGGCAGAGCCGCTGCCTTGTAATGCTACAATCCCCCTGCAGTGGTCGCTAGAGGACGTATCTGATTGGCTGCTCCTTCCCTTGGTAAAATCCACTGTTTGCAGAACCTGCAATGTAAAAGGCAATTGCGACTGATGCCTCAACCCCTTTAACCCTTCCCGCCTAAAGAAGTGACCGTATATGGCGCCATGCAATCAATCGCCCATACATTCAGTATAGGTGTGTGAGGCCTATGAGGGACTGTCAGAAGGTGGGTGGCAACTGGGGGCCCCTTTTTTGGACTCTTTAGTCCTGGTTCCCACCTGTTACTGTCCTTCTTGAATGTGCCTACACTTGCTGATCAGAGGGGCTTTGACCATGGAGCAATTTTGGGGGTCTCAGTGCTCAGACCCTGATTAGAAAGCAAAGGCGTACGAATAGCAAATCTGCCAGAGGAAGAATTAAAGCGGTTTCCTGGGATTTACATATTGATGGGTTGAGTCATGGGGCCGCAATGCCACTGGGGTCCCCACATTATCTGCAGGTCTCCTATAGGGGATATGTGGGAGTTGCAGCGAGCCTCGTGGCACAAAGAGATCAAGACCCAGGGGCATCTATAGCTGAGCTTAGGCTTTAGGCTGGAGCAGTAAGACTGGAAGGAGCCGCCTAGCCTCTGCATCCTGAGAGCATGCCCATAACCAAAGGCTGGCCGGCCCTGTAATGTTCAGGAAGCGGCAAGAAAACAGCGTGCTGGGTCACGAGGGAAATGAATACCATAAGTGATTGGGACTGTGCAGATTGTGCAGTGTCATGTCAATTATACATGAGATTTCCATGTCCTGGTATAATTTTAACCAGCAGGATCAACCCCATTAGGCAGTATACATGGCCCTTTGGGGGGGTTGATCCTGCGGACACAAGCTCTTTAAATCCCCTGCTTGCCTCTGCCACTAGAGGAAGCACATGAACTTACTGCAGACTCATGTATTATTACTATAACTGTGTCAGTCAGTATGCAGTGAGCTCCCCCTAGTGGCAACTGCAGGTAAACAGAATCTTATTATACCACTCACAGGGAAGCAGGGGATTTGGACTTCTGAATCAGAGCAAGCTCCATCCTTGACTCAAAGCATGACAGTATGTTCGACATTCCTGCTTTGCTGTACATGAATGGAAGCATTCTTGTTGAATCCAGAGGTTGCAGGCCAAGGTATCATTTCAGGTTGGAGACAATGTACTGTAGTGGTGGTCGTCCAGACAAGAGGTCACATGGTCACTAGGGAGCATGAGGTACCACGGCCTGCGTAATGCACTAGTTGCCAAGGAAGAATAGATTCACCATGTAATGCTATTGAAACGAAATGCTGCAGTGGAAAAAGGAAACCTTAAAGTGACACTCCACCTCTGGTGGACACTGGCTCCATAGTCAACAATTGTCAACTTTGCAATTCTTTGTAATGTATATATATTTTACCTATTTTGCTCTTTTTCCTTACTTTTCAGCAGGTTTGTAAGAAAAAAATGTACTGGAAACTAACAACAAGTTGCCATTGACGGATCTCATATTCCTGTTATGGATCTCTTATGCTTTCAGGGCATAATGGTGTCCTGTAGTTAGCAGCCCATTAACTGTTTCATTTCCCATGCAGCCATGTACATTAATATATTAATACCTCATGTATTGATTAGGTGCTGGTATGATAATCAGACCGTTGGAATATTAGATCCATCAACAGAAGCTGCCTGCTTGTTGACTGTTTCCATGTGTGATGACTATGGAGTCAGTGCCCTGCACAGGTGGAGCTCTATTCTGGTTGCCAGGTTGCTCTGTTTTGTAAATCCCCCAGACTGTGTAATTGGGCTCGTTGGTGTATACCGTATCCTTCATACATCTGCTGTAACTGGGGCCATTAAGTGATTACAGATAAGTCACTGGAAAACGAGCTGGTTGTACTGGAAAGGCCAGGGTGAAATGTGCAGGTAGGATCAAGTAATAATGGTCTGTATACAGACCAGACCGGAGGATCAGAGGGTGCGGTCCAGGGGTAAAGTCAATGCACACAAGACATATAATAGACATATACTTACTACATAGACTGATATACTCAAAATCACATACACATACCTATAGACACATATCTACATACACATGATGACATATTCCTACACACAAAGACTTAAAGACCAACACATATAACATATACCTCCATAGATATTTACACACATGACATACATATACAGTATCTGCATGTAGGCGTGTCATCGGTGTGAGTATACATGCATATACACAACATTCATATACCTGCATACACATGGGGGCCACTTCATCAGGCATCATATGGATAGTGCTTTTCTCCTATCCGTCTATAACATTATCTATCTATCTATCTATCTATCTATCTATCTATCTATCTATCTATCTATCTATCTATCTATCTAATTCAGCCTACTCCATGAGGCCTTTCTCAAGCCACATAAAGTAGGCCTCATGGAGTAGGCTGAAACATTGCATTTTGGGGAATAAACTGTCCTTCATTTTTCACTATCTATCATCTATTATCTATCTGGAAGCATTCTTGTTGAATCCAGAGGTTGCAGGCCAAGGTATCAATTATATCATATATCTATTATATATCTATCTATTATCTATCTATCTAATCTATTATCTATCTATCTATCTGTCTATCTATCTATCTCATATCTATCTGTCTATCTATCTAATCTATCTATCTATCTATCATATATCTATTTATCTATCTCTCTCCTATCTATCTATCTATCTATCTATCTATCTATCTATCTATCTATCTATCTATCCCATATCTATCTATCTATCTCATATCTATCTCCTATCTAATCTATCTATCTATCCTATCTATCTATCAATCATATTTCTATTATGTATCTATCTATCATATCTATCTATCTAATATCTATCTATCTAATATCTGTCTATCTATCTATCTATCTATCTATCTATCTATGAACTTACGGTAATTTGGCCCTGTTATGATGTGGTTACATCTGGCTCGGGGCGCTGGTAAATATTGAACGTGCGGTTGTATAATGACTTTTTATTGGAGCAGCCTCTGCTTTATCCTGACGTTTTGTAAACAGTGTTTGCAGGAATTTAATAAGGGGTAAGTGGGTGGTTCTCATTTAGAGGATTTTACACCAGTCTTTGAGCGGTCAGTTGATGAGATTAGCGCCTCTTGTTGAATGATGTTGAATGAAAATCCTGTTGAGATTCCCATAAAATGCAGTACCAGGCAGAGCCACTACTAGAGGCATGGCGCTATTTCTCACACTCTACATAAGCCTTCCGCATCTAAGGCCCCTTTCACACGAGCAGGTTCCTGACCCGTTCATTTCTATGGCTCTGTGCACAAGCGTTGTTTTTCACGCATCATTTCTGCGTTGTGTAAGAATCGCAGCATGTTCTATATTCTGCGTTTTTCACGCAGCTCTGGCCCCATAGAAGTGAATGGGGCTTCAGTGAAAAACGCATCCTGAGAGAATCCATAACGCTTGTGTGCAAGAGGCCTAACCCTGGCATTTGAGCTTGGCGGTTCCGGGCACGCTGATACCTCATGTGTGCCACCAGAGAAGCCTATCTGCGCTGATACCGGGAGCCGTAATGTAGTTCCTGATGCAGGGTTAATCATTGACAAGTCACCAAACCCAGAATTGTTCAAAGTGCACCCAGACTCCTGAAGTGTGTGCATCCGACAAAGCCTTAAAGGGCCGGGCCATGTAAATGTCGATTCATCACTGTATTATGGAAAGTTTTACAACTTTCTAACTTACCTTGTTCAAGATCTCTGCTTGCTGTCAGTCAGTTCAAAAGCAGAAAACCTATACAGTCCTAATAGTTTCTCACAGCTGAAGGTTTGTTACAATTGCATGCAGTCTAGACAATACTCTCCAGACTCCATAGTGATACATTCTACCTGCATTGTAACATTGTAACAATCCCCTGATTGAGGATAGAGATCTGTGGGGATGATGTGATTGGCTCACAGTGGATTTTTTTATTTTTATTTTTTTTGCACGATTTGTGGCTTTTTGCAAGATTTTGCAACTTTTGGGTTCTGTTTAAGCTAAAAAAAAAACTGGCGCTGTGCTTTGACTAGAGGGAGTGGGGCTGCAGCGGAGGTTAGACCCAACCTTTCTGACTGCAGGTGCATAACTATTAGGGGTGCCTGAATGGGACTGAGCTGCACCTAGGTCATGTGACCGATTAATGTGACATCACTGGCATCTCCCTGGCCTTACAAGGGGCTGCAGCAGTCACAAAGTGCGGAGCACCTATTCAAACAGCAGAAGTCTCACCTCCATTCTGATATTGATGACCTCTCCTGAGGTCAATATCAAAAATCCTAGAATCTCCTTTAATCTCACCTCCTGTATCAAAACATTACTAAATAAATAACGTCAATAGAAATATGAATTGAATGTTATACATCCCCGAGCAGTGACTCGTCATCACTAGGACAATCGCTTCTCGAGTGCTGATTCATCAGTAGATGTCTCCTCTCTTCCACCCGGCAGATTCCTGGGCAGATCCTGGGCTGAAGCACATCCGGGAGGCTATTTCTGCTCACAATAACTAAGTAAATACGAGTCTCAGACAAACACTTAAAGGACCAGAGAAGTGAGGAGGAACAGATAAAGCCGCTGTTTACTAGAGGGTTATAAAGCAATTTCCCCACTTTTTCTGTCCCATAAATAACTAATAATTGGGTTTCCTGCTGGGCGCACCCCTAACAGTCAGCTGTAATCTGTGGAGGAATCCAGAAATGTGCTTGATTTCCCTACAGCGCCACCAAAGGAAAAATAAAGTATTACACATTTGTCACTGAAATCAATGACCGGGGTCCTCCAGAGTGAGAAGCACATAAAAAATGTAATTTGGGAGACCCTGCTACCCAATTCCAAAGCCCGGCGGATTCCAAGCCTCTGTCCACCTCAGCAGCCATTACTTGTGGTGATCTGTCCTATCTAATTGACATTGTGGGAGCTGTGGAGGAGGAAGATGGGTGCAAACAGTCAACGGCCTCAGACTAAAATAATCCAGACTCCAGACCACAAAATTAAAACAGACCCCAGACCAGACACCAAGATGATTGCAAACCTTAGACCAGACCCCACAATAAATTCAGCCACCAGACTTAAAGGTTAAAAAAGCCACCAGATGATACCCTACAAAAAATTCAGAACTCCGTTCAAACCCCTTAAACTAATACAGACCCCAGACCAGGCTCCAAAACTAATGCAGAACACAGACCAGACCCCAAGATTATTGCAAACCTTAGACCAGACCCCTAAATAAATCCAGCCACCAGACGAAGCTCCTAAAAAATTCAGGACCTTTGTTCAGACCCCTTAAACTAATGCAGACCCCAGACCAGGCTCCAAAACTAATGCAGACCCCAAATCAGACCTCAAGATTTTTACAAACCTCAGATCAGACACTGAATAAATCCTCCCACCATACTCAAAAATAGAGACCCCCAAACCAGAGCGAAAGCAGCTAGAGGTGAATGGACTGGAAAGCCATGAGTGATGGTGGCATCTGCATGATGTAAATCATACCCCTGTTACAAAAAACAAATCTTCAGGACATTTTGGAAGAAGGTCCAACCCATTAACAGAGCCTCTTCCACTCTGTGTGTGCGGCCATTCTGATACATGGATTCCCCAAGCAAGAGGTGTTTATTAGCGGTTCTCCACTCTGGTACATGGAGGGAGATCCTAAGTGGGTGACATAACGCGGGGGAGACATAAGTGGGCACCAAACGTAATGTCCATTTGCCCTAAAAAACATATAGAAAGGAGCATAATCCCTTTTTTGCCCTAATAGGGTGTTTGAAAATATTCCTCTTAACCACATTAAGAAGTAATCATGAGACTTCAAAAATGTCTACAGTACGTCTGAATCTTGTCGTGTAACAGGTTTCTATTATTTATATGTTAAACAGCTGCAGAAACTACCCCTGCCCAATATGTTAATGCCCCGTCTGCTGGTGGGTCAATAAATAATCTCCATTTCTTTGTGGATGTGGCTTACATAGGATTAGGGGGTCACAAGCCCTTCCAATAATCTCCAAAATGGTCAATAGACATTGCAAATCTATACTGTAAGTCTAATTAATGACATTAGTAATTGCTGCACCAATCTGCACCCATAACATCTATCAGACGATCTAAATCCTTGTAATTACATGAGCTGTTCATATACTAATTAGTATCCCAACACAGAGCAATTAAAGGAGATTTCCCGTGACAGGTGACATTAAAGTCAATCACACGGTAAACTATCCTAAACGACGTGATAGAGTATTCTATAGATTTTCCTAAATGTTTTCTAGAGGATGACAGAAGTCAGACCCCTCGATAAAATATAGAAGAATAACTACTATAATACTGCTCCTATGTATAAGAATATAACTACTATAATACTGCCTCCTATGTACAAGAATATAACTATTATAATACTGCTCCTATGTACAAGAATATAACTACTATAATACTGCTCCTATGTACAAGAATATAACTACTATAATACTGCTCCTATGTACAAGAATATAACTACTATAATACTACCTCCTATGTGCAAGAATATAACTACTATAATACTGCCTCCTATGTACAGGAATATAACTACTATAATACTGCCTCCTATGTACAAGAATATAACTACTATAAAACTGCTCCTATGTACAAGAATATAACTGCTATAATACTGCCTCCTATGTACAGGAATATAACTACTATAATACTGCCTCCTATGTACAAGAATATAACTACTATAAAACTGCTCCTATGTACAGGAATATAACTACTATAATACTGCCTCCTATGTACAAGAATATAACTACTATAAAACTGCTCCTATGTACAAGAATATAACTACTATAATACTGCTCCTATATACAAGAATATAACTACTATAATATTGCCTAGTATGTACAAGAATATAACTACTATAATACTGCCTCCTATGTACAAGAATACTAACTACTAAAATACTGCTCCTATGTACAAGAATATAACTACTATAATACTGCTCCTATGTACAAGAATATAACTACTATAATACTGCTCCTATGTACAGAGATGTAACTATTATAATACTGCTCCTATGTACAAGAATATAACTACTATACTACTGCTCCTATGTACAAGAATATAACTACTATAATACTGCTGCTATGTACAAGAATATAACTACTATATACTGCTCCTAAGTACAAGAATATAACTACTATATACTGCTCCTATGTACAAGAATATAACTACTATAATACTGCTCCTATGTAAAAGAATATAACTAACTATAATACTGCTCCTATATACAAGAGATATAACTACTATATACTGCCTCCTATGTACAGAATATAACTACTATAATACTGCCTCCTATGTTACAAGAATATAACTACTATAATACTGCCTCCTATGTACAAGAATATAACTACTATAATACTGCTCCTGATGTACAAGAATATAACTACTATAATACTGCCTCCTATGTACAAGAATATAACTACTATAATACTGCCTCTATGTACAAGAATATAACTTACTAGTAATATCTGGCCTCCTATGTACAAGAATATAACTACTATAATACTGCCCCTATGTATAAGAATATAACTACTATAATACTGCTCCTATGTACAAGAATATAACTACTATAATACTGCCTCCTGTGTACAGAATATAAACTACTATAATACTGCCTCCTATGTACAAGAATATAACTACTATAATACTGCTCCTATGTACAAGAATATAACTACTATAATACTGCCCCTATGTACAAGAATATAACTACTATAATACTGCTCCTATGTACAAGAATATAACTACTATAATACTTACTGCTCCTATGTACAAGAATATAAACTACTATAATACTGCCTCCTATGTACAAGAATATAACTACTATAATACTTCTCCTATGTACAAGAATATAACTACTATAATACTGCCTCCTATGTACAAGAATATAACTACTATAATACTGCTCCTATGTACAAGAATATAACTGCTATAATAATTGTCAGCACTGTGGAGTCCTGGGGTTGAGGTTTAAGTATAGTGTAATTTCGGAGGGCTCTGTGTTTGGTGGCTCTGGCAGTGACGGTCCGGCAGGCGGTATGTGACATGATGTGTCACATGACTGTATCACACTTCGGGTCCTGAGTATATTTGTCTTAGATACGGATCGTGTACTTTGGCTGAATTCCCACAACTTTTGAAGCGATTAAACAGGTTGTAGCCAAACAGTGCGGAGCTTCAGACAAAATCCGGATTGTGTGATATGTACTATATCTGCTACTGTAGACGATGTAACTGTGACATCCAATAAAAATAAAGTATTCACGCCCATGACGCCATCTTGTTGGATTCGAGGCCTTGTCCAGCAGAGTCAGTTCAGTCGTTGGGAAGCAGTGGCTCCACGTTTACAGGATTATCACCTTTTGACTCCCGTTACCTGGCGATATCTTCCCTTTCTGTGGGTGGGCAGCAGCTCAACGGGCACCTTCATCTCCCAGGAAGCAATTAGCTCTTGTTAACCCCTTCCTCCTCCGCATAGATTCCCTCCCATATGGTTAAGAGATTCACATGGTGTATAATTCCTGTGTAATTTTTGTCTAGAGAGAGTTAATAGAGCTATATATTTCTATGACACAGGCTAAACAGCAGGGGGCACTACCAGAGGGGAGAACATAAAGTGCCTAAAATTAAAAAATATTATTATTGTATGTATATTTCAAAAATACTTTATTAGCAAACAATGCAACAACGCCCCATTTACTGCATAGTAATACTTTTCCTGGGATATCACCTTTAACCCCTTTCCCTACCGCTGCCATACATGTACAGTCGAAGTTGGGTCTTTAAATCCCCGGAGCAGAGATCAGGGGAGCGGTTGGTAGTGGTAGTCTTGGTCTCCTTGTACTATCTGAGGCTATCACACCATTAGTTCCTATGGAGCCTTGCCAGTGGGAGAAGCGATCTAATGATTGCATGTTTAAGTCCCCTAAGGGGACTTAAAAAAAAAAAAAAAAATATATATATATATATAAAGATCGTACTGACCTGGAGAATGAAGATGTGAATGGAAAGATAAAAAAATTATGGCTCCAGGAAGGCTAGAAATGAAGCATAAAACCACAAAAATGGAAAATTGCCTGGTTAGGAAAAGGTTAAGGCTTTCACATGTTGTTGTTTTGTCGAGTTTTTCTGCATTTTTAAATTTATAATGGTGTTTTGGTTTTTTTTCCACCCCCTACCTTGTATTTCCTCCATAAACCCTTATAGACCATATAGAAAATGCTTCATTTACATGAAACCAGGAAACAGAAAACCTAGGTGCAAAAATAGGCAACTGTTTAAAATACTTTCCACCCTTTTCAAGATCTCTGCTTGCTGCGAGCATCCTTGCTGACATATAGAGACAGGAAACCTAGTAACTCTCACAGCTGAGGGTTTGTTACACTGGTATCCAGTCTGGACAATCCTCTGTGACATTCTGTGTATCTCCCGACTGATACATTTTACCTGCTCTGATACTTTGTAGCATTCTTATCAGGACAGGAGAGAGACTCGTGCTGATGATGGATTACACTTTTTAGGGTGTACTGTATGGCGGTGTACTTTACATGAGAGCGGCACCACATCAGGTTCCTGTGATATGCCAGGTGACTGACCAGGGATGGACTACTACAAGGCTTTTTATTCTGGAGGCCCCCAGCGAGCTACAGGGTATAGGACTCAGGACAATGGTCCCCTGTAATACCGTAATATAATCTGCAGGGAGAGCCCACTTATCACACGGGCAGCTTCCATATCTGTCAGACCCTTCCCCCTACAATCGGTCTGAGTCCTGGGAACCTGGAACCTAAGCCACGGGTTGACCAAACTGGACAATTCACATTATAGAGTTTCTGGGGCGACTTTCTTATACTATGGAATTGTAATACGAGCAATTCTCTACTATAATGTTATTGATACAATCAGGGGTGCTCTAGGGCTGAGATGTCAGGACTGTTCAATGTCCCGGTGGTTGGGAGAACAACAAAGAACTGAAATGACAGCAAGAGGAAATGGACATCACATCCCCATCCTAGGGCAGCAAACAGTGTCTACATAACCCATAAGATGTCTACACAACATGAACAGGCCTTCATAAGGGAACATCACACAGGTCCTACATTATAGGGAGTATTGCTATGAAATCATTATAGGGGGCATTGCATATAACTATAAGGGGGAGTTTCCATGATAACATTATAGGGGCTTGCCCATGATAACATTATAAGGGGAGTTTGCTATGATAACATTATAAGGGGCGTCACTATGATAAAATTATAGGGGCATTGCTATGACAACATTATAGGGAGCATTGCTATGGTATCATTATAAGGGGGCGTCACTATGATAACATTATAAGGGGGCATCGCAATGATAACATTATAAGGGGGCATTGCTATGATAACATTAAGGGAGCATTGCATGGGTTCATTATAAGGGGGCATTGCATGATAACATTATGGGGGCGTCACTATGATAACATTATAGGGGGCATTGCTATGACAACATTATAGGGAGCATTGCCATGGTATCATTATAAGGGGGCATTGCATGATAACATTATTATAAGGGCGTTTGCGTCTATGATAACATTATAAGGGGTCGCTATGATAACATTATAGGGCATTGCATAACATTATAGGGGCATTGCCATGGTATCATTATAAGGGCATTGCTATGATAACATTATAGGGGGGCAATGCTATGATAACATTATAAGCGGGTGTTCTTTTGATAACACTATAGGGAGCATTGCTATGATGACATTATAGGGGGTCATTGCTATGATAACATATAAGGGGGCAATGCTATGATGACATTATAAGGGGGGTCATTCCTATGATAACATTATAGGGCAATGCAATGATGACATTATAGGGGGTCATTGCTAGATGACATTATAGGGGGGTCATGTTATGATGACATTATAGGGGTCATTACTAGATAAGCATTATAAGGGGCAATGCTATGATAACATTATAAAGCGGGTGTTCTTTTGATAACACTATAGGAGCATCCTATGATGATATTATAGGGGGTCATTGCATGATAAATTATGGGGGCAATATATGAGAATTATAAGGGGTCATGCTATGATGAATTAAGTGGGGTCATTGCTATGATGAAATAGTGGGGTCATGCTATATGACATTATAGTAAGTAATTCCTGAACCTTCTACGCTGACTGGATGCTATTGTAACGACATCTACAGCGTGTCGTGTCCAGCCACAAATGCTGAGGTGTCCTAACCTCCGCTCCTCAGGCAGCTTTCTCACCCTCCTTTGTCCTCATCTTGAACAAATATTTACTGTGTCAGGATAGGAAATACATGGAGGTTGTCAGAGTTAACATCTGCTGGTCACACCCTGCTGCCCCATGAGACGGATTCCGCACAGATCCTGTTCCGCCAGTTCACCTGAACACAGATTATCGACAGTTCTCTACATTTACAGGATTAGTTACCTGGTTTATTTCAGTGCATAATATGTATCACTGATTAACCAGGAGAATGTGATGTTCAGGGGTCTGGGAAAGCTGGGTGACAACCCCATCCTCTCCCCCAATAATAAAAAGTGTACAAAATGAGGCCAAAGTGAATGAGAACCTGGGCGGAGGCCGCTCTGTCTGATAGGGGAGACCAGACAAGATAAGCCACGTCTCATCATCTGAAGATGAAAGACACCAAGAGGATGAGAGCAACACCCCAGCCCACTGAGTATGGTTTATAGGAATTGTGGGTGACACTGTTATGGGATCTGTGGAATGACACTATGGGATCTGGGAGAACACTGTTATGGAATGTGTGGTAAACTGTTATGGGGGATCTGTGGTACACTGTTATGGGGGATCTGTGGATGCACACTGTTATGGGATTGTGGATGACACTGGATCTGTGAAGGATCTGTGGATGACACTATTTGGGGATCTGTGGATGACACTTTATGGGGGATCTGTGGATGACACTGTTTGACATGGGGGATCTGTGGAATACACACTGTTATGGGGGATCTGTGGATGACACTGTTATGGGGGAACTGTGGATGACACTGTTATGAAGGATCTGTGGATGACACTATTATGGGGATCTGTGGATGACACTATTATGGAGGATCTGTGGATGACATGTTATGGGGGATCTGTGGATGACACTGTTTATGAGGGATCTGTGGATGACACTGTTATGAGGGATCTGTGGATGACACTGCTATGAGGATCTGTGTGATGAACTGTTATGGGGGATCGTGGATGACACTGATTATGGGGATCTGTGGATGACACTGTTTATGGGGGATCTGTGGATGACACTGTTATGGGGGATCTGTGGATGACACTATTATGGGGGATCTGTGGATGACACTGTTATGGAGGATCTGTGGATGACACTGTTATGGGGATCTGTGGATGACACTGTTATGGGGGATCTGTGGATGACACTATTTATGGGGGATCTGTGGATGACACTGTTATGGGGGAATCTGTGGATGACACTGTTATGAAGGATCTGTGGATGACACTATTATGGGGGATCTGTTATGGGGGATTTGTGGATGACACTGTTATGGGGGATCTGTGGATGACACTGTTATGGGCGATCTGTGGATGACACTGTTCTGGGGGATCTGTGGATGACACTGTTCTGGGGGATCTGTGGATGACACTGTTCTGGGGGATCTGTGGATGACAGCTGTTATGAGGGATCTGTGGATGACACTGTTCTGTGGATGACACTGTTCTGGGGGATCTGTGGGATGACACCAGTATCAGAAATGGAACATTATGTGGGGCGCAGGATCTACAACTTGACTCCTTGGCTTGGATCACGGCTTCCAATCTCCAGCCATAAATCATAAATCCAAAAAATTCAACTCTTCTCAGGAACAATCTGAATTCCTTCAGTTATAGTCAGAAAGACGAAGAAATTAAAAAAAAATTAATAAAGACAATCAAATCATTTATACAGGAATATATATTTTTTAAATCATTTTTATTTTTTTGTTTTTCTCAGCAAATTTCACACCTTGCAATCAGCGCAGAGAAGGTACAGAGGGGGCTATGACCATTGTCATTCACAGATCCCCCCGTGTTTACTCAGGAGACTGACTACAAGAGTAGGGATTTGGTCATGTGAAGCATTCAGATCCTTCAAGGCCTGATCAATACATGATCAATTCCATGAAAAATGTGCAACATTGTGCTGCTGACAATAGTGGAGTAACACTTTTACCACTAATGACCGATAAAAAAAAATAGTCGGACCCATCTCTATTATTACCATACACGTAAGAATCTATGGACTGATTAATTACCGTATAGCAGTCAGAGATCTACTTTACTGGAACAAAGCTCCAAATCCCCTGCATAGACATACACACCAAAAAAATATGTAATCCAGCAGACCCCACTAGAGGGAGCTCACAGTATGCAGTATATATCTGTATGCAATAATCTAATGAGCTTCCTCTAGTGGTGACTGTATATATATATATGTGTATGCAGTAATCTCCTGAGCTCCCTCTAGTGGTGGCTGTATATATCTGTATGTAGTAATCTCCTGAGCTCCCTCTAGTGGTGGCTGTATATATCTGTATGTAGTAATCTCCTGAGCTCCCTCTAGTGGTGGCTGTATATATCTGTATGTAGTAATCTCCTGAGCTCCCCCTAGTGGTGGCTGTATATATCTGTATGTAGTAATCTCCTGAGCTCCTCTAGTGGTGGCTGTATATATCTGTATGTAGTAATCTCCTGAGCTCCCCTAGTGGTGGCTGTATATATCTGTATGCAGTAATCTCCTGAGCTCCCTCTAGTGGTGCTGTATATATCTGTATGTAGTAATCTCCTGAGCTCCTCTAGTGGTGGCTGTATATATCTGTATGTAGTAATCTCCTGAGCTTCCCTCTAGTGGTGGCTGTATACTGTATATCTGTATGTAGTAATCTCCTGAGCTCCCTCTAGTGGTGGCTGTATATATCTGTATGTAGTAATCTCCTGAGCTCCCTCTAGTGGTGGCTGTATATATCTGTATGTAGTAATCTCCTGAGCTCCCTCTAGTGGTGGCTGTATATATCTGTATGTAAGTAATCTCTTGAGCTCCTCTAGTTGTGGCTGTATATATCTGTATGTAGCTCCCTCTAGTGGTGGCTGTATATATCTATATGTAGTAATCTCCTGAGCTCCCTCTAGTGGTGGCTGTATATATCTGTATGTAGTAAATCTCCTGAGCTCCTCTAGTGGTGGCTGTTATATCTGTATGTAGTATCTCCTGAGCTCCCTCTAGTTGTGGCTGTATATCTGTATGTAGAATCTCCTGAGCTCCTCTAGTGGTCTGTATTATCTGTATGTAGTAATCTCCTGAGCCCTCTAGTGGTGGCTGTATATATCTGTATGCAGTAATCTCTGATCTCCCTCTAGTGGGGCTGTATATATCTGTATGTAGTAATCTCCTGAGCTCCTCTAGTGGTGGCTGTATATATCTGTATGAGTAATCTCCTGATCTCCCTCTAATGGTGGCTGTATATATATCTATATGTAATAATCTCCTGAGCTCCCTCTAGTGGTGGCTGTATATATCTGTATGTAGTAATCTCCTGATCTCCCTCTAATGGTGGCTGTATATATATCTATATGTAATAATCTCCTGAGCTCCCTCTAGTGGTGGCTGTATATATCTGTATGCAGTAATCTCTTGAGCTCCTTCTAGTGGTGGCTGTATATATCTATATGTGTGATCTCCCTCTAATGGTGGCTGTATATATCTATATGTAATTATCTCCTGAGCTCCCTCTAGTGGTGGCTGTATATATCTGTATGTAGTAATCTCCTGAGCTCCCTACTGGTGATGTATATATCGTATGCAGTAATCTCCTGAGCTCCCTAATGGTGGCTGTATTTATCTGTATGCAATAATTAATGAGCTCCCTCTAGTGGTGCTGTATATATCTGTATGTAGTAATTCTGAGCTCCCTCTAGTGGTGACTGTATATATCTGTATGTAGTAATCTCTGAGCTCCTCTATTGGTGGCTGTATATATCTGTATGTGTAATCTCCTGAGCTCCCCTCTGGTGGCTGTAAATATCTGTATGCAGTAATCTCCTGAGCTCCCTCTAGTTCTGGTTGTATATCTGTATGTAGTAATCTCCTGGGCTCCTCTAGTTTGTGTATATATCTGTATGTAGTAATCTCCTGAGCTCCTCTAGTGGTAGCTGTATATATCTGTATGTAAATTCCTGAGCTCCCTCTAGTGGTGGCTGTATATATCTGTATATAGTAATCTCCTGACTCCTCTAGTGGTGGCTGTATATATCTGTATATGTAATCTCCTGAGCTCCCTCTAGTGTGGCTGTAATATATATCTGTATGTAGTAATCTCCTGAGCTCCCTCTAGTGGTGACTGTGTGTATATATATATATATATGTATAATCTTCTGAGCTCCCTCTAGTGGTGGCTGTATATATCTGTATGCAGTAATCTCCTGAGCTCCCTCTAGTGGTGGCTGTATATATCTGTATGTAGTAATCTCCTGAGCTCCCTCTAGTGATGACTGTATATATCTGTATGTAGTAATCTCCTGAGCTCCCTCTAGTGGTGGCTGTATATATCTGTATGCAGTAATCTTCTGAGCTCCCTCTAGTGGTAGCTGTGTATATATTCACAGTAACCAGATTGTCAGACAGTAAGTTCATGGCTGGATTAAAAATGTAAGTTCATGGCTGGATTAACACTATACTAACGGATGAGAATAGGACACCTGCCGCACCTAGGACTGCTCACCTCAGCTGGACCTTTTAATCAGATTTTTCTAAAAAAACAAACAAAAAACACCAAAAAAGAACCATATTTGAGACGAAGAATACCTTTAACAATGCAACCTTTAAATTGCATTATAAATTCTGTTCGTTCTTTTTTTAATTGTATCCTTTACTCCGTTGTGTAACAATGTATGCAAGTCCAGGAGACTGGTGTAAGCAGTGACAATGGATCCCCTTCATGGCGTGGGTCCTTCCGAACCTTCTCCCCTTTGGTGGGTCATAGCTCAGTCTTAGAAAGACGGTGCACTTTCTTCATGTTTTCTATCACTAAGAAGAGTGTACAAAAGATTAGATACATTTTGTCAGACTCCTACTCCCATCATTTAGTCAGGCTCTGCTGAGGGGGATAGTTGACAACAACCGAAAGGGTTTAGAAAGTGACAACTTTTGTAGTTGCTCTTCCCTTCCCCGGCTCCTTATATAAAGTGAATTACTCAGCAGGGAGGGAATTGAAAACATTACATGATCAGGACAAGAATGTTTCCAAACTTCAAAAAAGCTAAATTTAGCCAACTAAGAGAGGCCATAGGCCTAACTAACTGGGACAAAGTCCTCAAAAATAAAAATACAGCCACAAAATGGGATATTTTTAAAAGCATCCTAATATGTAATTGTGAGAGGTACATACCTTATGGGAATAAAAGGTTAAGGAACAAAAAAAAACAATGTGGATAATAGAGCAGTAAAGAAAGCAATAAATGACAAAGAGAAAGCATTTAAATCACTAAAACAGGAGGAGAGCGAGGAAGCATCGAAAAACTATAAGGAAAAAAATAGAATATGTAAAAGACAAATAAAAACAGCCAACTAGAGACCGAGAGATTAATCGCCAAAGAAAGTAAAACTAACCTTAAAATGTTCTTTAATTATATAAATACTAAAAAGTATAAATCTGAAGGTGTCGGCCCCTTACAGGAGTAATGAGGGGGAGTTGCAGAGAGCGATGAGGAGGAAAGCAAAGCTACTAAATATCTTTTCTCCACTGTATTCACTGAGGAAAAATAAACTGTCAGATGAAATGCAGAATATAAAAGTAAATTCCCCATTAAAAGTGTCCTCTCTGACCCAGGAAGAAGTAGAGCTGCGTCTTAAAAAGATTAAAATAGACAAATCGCCAGGACCGGAATGGCAATACACCCCCGTATCCTAAGAGAATTAAGTAATGTCATTGCCAGACCCTTATTTCTGATATTTAAGGACTCTATATCTGACAGGGAGTGTTCCACAGGATTGGCGCATAGCAAATGTGGTGCCAATATTCAAAAGGGTCCAAAACAGAGCCCGGGAACTATAGGCCGGTAAGTTTAACATCTGTAGTGGGTAAACTGTTTGAAGGTTTTCTAAGAAGATGCTAATCTTGGAGGACCTCAATAAAAAATAAGCAAATAACTCCATATCAGCATGGCTTCATGAGGGATCGGTCATGTCAAACCAATTTAATCAGTTTCTATGAGGAGGTAAGTTCTAGACTTGACCGCGGCGAATCAATGGATGTCGTATATCTGGACTTCTCCAAAGCATTTGACACTGTACCACATAAAAGGTTAGTATATAAAATGAGAATGCTTGGCCTGGGAGAAAATGTCTGTATGTGGGTAAGTAACTGGCTCAGTGATAGAAAACAGAGGGTGGTTATTAACGGTACACACTCAGATTGGGTCACTGTCACTAGTGGGGTACCACAGGGGTCAGTATTGGGCCCTATTCTCTTCAATATATTTATTAATGATCTTGTAGAAGGCTTGCACAGTAAAATATCAATTTTTGCAGATGACACTAAACTGTGTAAGTAATTAACAAAGAGGAAAAGTATATATATTACAGAGGACAGTATACTGTATATATACTACAGAGAAGACGTGTGTATAGTTACTACAGAGTACAGTACACTGTACAGATGGATCTGGATAGACTGGAGGCTTGGGCAGAGAAGTGGCAGATGAGGTTTTAACACTGACAAATGTAAGGTTATGCATATGGGAAAGGAATAATGCAAGTCACCAGTACATACTAAATGGTAAAACATTGGGTAACCTCTGAACATGGAAAAGGACCTAGAATTTTTAGTGAACAGCAAACTGCAGAAACCAGTGTCAGACAGCTGCTGCCAAGGCCAATAAGATAAAGGGTTGCATCAAAAGAGGCATAGATGGCGGTGATGAGAACATAGTCCTGGCACTTTATACATCACTAGTCAGACCACACATGGAGTACTGTGTACAGTTCTGGGGCTCCTGTGAAACAAGGCAGACATAAGCAGAGCTGGAGAGGGTTCAGAGGAGGGAACTAAAGTAATACTGGAATGGGTGGACTACAGTAACCCAGAAAGATTATCAAAACTAGGGGTTATTCACTTTAGAAAAAAGACGACTGAGAGGAGATGTAATAACTATGTATAAATATATCAGGGGTCAGTACAGAGATCTCTCCCATCATCTATTTATCCCCAGGACTGTGACTGTGACGAGGGGACATCCTCTGCGTCTGGAGGAAAGAAGTTTGTACACAAACATAGAAAGAGGATTCTTTACGGTAAGAGCAGTAAGACTATGGAACTCTCTGCCTGAGGAGGTGGTGATGGTAAGTTCACTATAAGAGATCAGGAGGGGCCTGGATGTATTTCTGGAGGTAATAATATTACAGGTTATAGTTACTAGAGAGGGGTCGTTGATCCAGGGAGTTATTCTGATGTCTGATTGGAGTCGGGAAGGAATTTTTCCCCCTAAAGTGAGGAATATTGGCTTCTACCTCACAGGGTTTTGTTTGCCTTCCTCTGGATCAACTTGTAGGAAAACAGGAGAACTGGATGGACAGATGTCTTTTTTTCGGCCTTACAAACCATGTTAGTATGTTACTATGTATTCACTGACAGCAAGCAAATCCTTCAAGTGAAAGTATACCTTAAAAGTGTCATACATTTCACAGTGAGATGATACCTTTAGTGGATTCTAGAAAAGTTTGGAAGGCTGGGTAGGTTGAGGTTTTCTTAGACAGCAAGGCACCCAGGTAACCTGTTATGGGGGAGGAGCTGTCTGTCCACAAGCTTGCTGACGGTTTCCAATAATAACCAGCAAAATTGTAAATTCAGCTGCAGAGTGGAATATATGCTGTAACACAGGATGATGAGAGTCAACTCTTCTATAAATTTGGGTTGTCTGAAAGTGACATTTACCAAACTTTAACTTGGCCACCTACCTATGTTGAGAGGTACATACATACAATACTGTTCGTGAGAAGACTTACACAGTGGTATGTCCTGTGATCCATAAGTATATAGGCGATTGGAATAATGCCCAGTGATGTCGGCTCTGACCGTGAGGGAAGGATCTGTAAGATAAGATGTGCTAACATCAGATGGCGACAGTAGCCTCAGTGGGCAATCATTTCTATTGCCCCCTACAAGACCATAAAAAGGGCCGCTATGGGGGCACCTGAGCAGAGGGCCTTCATTCCACATTGTTCTTGTGGGAAATGTACAAGTGGTGTCAAGCAGCAGCTGAAAGGGGCCCCATTTTTTTTAATCTTTGCTATGGAGTCCCACATCTCTTTGTTCTTCCCTGGATTACTTCTGCTCGATGCAGAGCTCAGATACCAGTCTACGACAGAGAACCGTTACCAGCGGTGTCATATTTATGATGCCTGGTGCCCCTTCAAATATTGATAGTTTCTATACCTAAAGGAAAGGGGCGTGGCTAGACAGTGATACAATATTGCAACAAATGTATCAATGTTTCACTCCAAGTTATTTTCACAAAGGTGATCATGCATCCTCTTTAACATCCAAGACATGTCGCCATCATCTTGAATGCAGCGCACCAGTGACGCCAGTAGTAATCTCCTGAGCTCCCTCTAGAGGTGGCTGTATATATCTATATGTAGTAATCTCCTGGACTCCCTGTAGTGGTGGCTGTATATATCTGTATGTAGTAATCTCCTGAGCTCCCTCTAGTGGTGGCTGTATATATCTGTATGTAGTAATCTCCTGAGCTCCCTCTAGTGGTGGCTGTATATATCTGTATGTAGTAATCTCCTGAGCTCCCTCTAGTGGTGGCTGTATATATCTGTATGTAGTAATCTCCTGAGCTCCCTCTAGTGGTGGCTGTATACACTAACCGGCCACTTTATTAGGTACACCATGCTAGTAACGGGTTGGACCCCCTTTTGCCTTCAGAACTGCCTCAATTCTTCGTGGCATAGATTCAACAAGGTGCTGGAAGCATTCCTCAGAGATTTTGGTCCATATTGACATGATGGCATCACACAGTTGCCGCAGATTTGTCGGCTGCACATCCATGATGCGAATCTCCCCGTTCCACCACATCCCAAAGATGCTCTATTGGATTGAGATCTGGTGACTGTGGAGGCCATTTGAGTACAGTGAACTCATTGTCATGTTCAAGAACCAGTCTGAGATGATTCCAGCTTTATGACATGGCGGCATTATCCTGCTGAAAGTAGCCATCAGATGTTGGGTACATTGTGGTCATAAAGGGATGGACATGGTCAGCAACAATACTCAGGTAGGCCTGTGGCGTTGCAACGATGCTCAATTGGTACCAAGGGGCCCAAAGAGTGCCAAGAAAATATTCCCCACACCATGACACCACCACCACCAGCTTGAACCGTTGATACAAGGCAGGATGGATCCATGCTTTCATGTTGTTGACGCCAAATTCTGACCCTACCATCCGAATGTCGCAGCAGAAATCGAGACTCATCAGACCAGGCAACGTTTTTCCAATCTTCTACTGTCCAATTTCGATGAGCTTGTGCAAATTGTAGCCTCAGTTTCCTGTTCTTAGCTGAAAGGAGTGGCACCCGGTGTGGTCTTCTGCTGCTGTAGCCCATCTGCCTCAAAGTTCGACGTACTGTGCGTTCAGAGATGCTCTTCTGCCTACCTTGGTTGTAACGGGTGGCAATTTGAGTCACTGTTGCCTTTCTATCAGCTCGAACCAGTCTGCCCATTCTCCTCTGACCTCTGGCATCAACAAGGCATTTCCGCCCACAGAACTGCCGCTCACTGGATGTTTTTTCTTTTTCGGACCATTCTCTGTAAACCCTAGAGATGGTTGTGCGTGAAAATCCCAGTAGATCAGCAGTTTCTGAAATACTCAGACCAGCCCTTCTGGCACCAACAACCATGCCACGTTCAAAGGCACTCAAATCACCTTTCTTCCCCATACTGATGCTCGGTTTGAACTGCAGGAGATTGTCTTGACCATGTCTACATGCCTAAATGCACTGAGTTGCCGCCATGTGATTGGCTGATTAGAAATTAAGTGTTAACGAGCAGTTGGACAGGTGTACCTAATAAAGTGGCCGGTGAAGTGTATATCTGTATGTAGTAATCTCCTGAGCTCCATCTAGTGGTGGCTGTATATATCTGTATGTAGTAATCTCCTGAGCTCCCTCTAGTGGTGGCTGTATATATCTGTAATTGCAGTAATCTCCTGAGCTCCCTCTAGTGGTGGCTGTATTTATCTGTATGTAGTAATCTCATGAGCTCCCTCTAGTGGTTGCTGTATTTATCTGTATGTAGTAATCTCTTGAGCTCCCTCTAGTTGTGGCTGTATATATCTGTATGTAGCTCCCTCTAAGTGGTGGCTGTATATATCTATATGTAGTAATCTCCTGAGCTCCTCTAGTGGGTGGCTGTATTTAATCTGTATGTAGTAATCTCTTGAGCTCCCTCTAGTTGTGGCTGTATATATCTGTATGTAGCTCCTCTAGTGGTGGCTGTATATATCTATATGTAGTAATCTCCTGAGCTCCCTCTAAGTGGTGGCTGTATATATCTGTATGGTAGTAATCTCCTGAGCTCCACCCTCTAGTGGTGCTGTATATATCTGTATGTAGTATCTCCTGAGCTCCCTCTAGTGGTTGGCTGTATATATCTGTATGTAGTAATCTCCTGAGCTCCCTCTATTGGTGGCTGTAATATACCTGTATGTAGCAATCTCCTGAGCTCCCTCTAGTGGTGGCTGTATATATCTGTATGTAGTAATCTCCTGAGCTCCCTCTATTGGTGGCTGTATATATCTGTATGTAGTAATCTCCTGAGCTCCTCGCTCTAGTAAAGTCCTGAGCTCTCTCTAGTGGTTGCTGTATATCTGTATGTAGTAATCTCTGAGCTCCCTCTAGTGGTGGCTGCTGTATGTAGTATGTAGTACCTGTATATACTGAACTCGCCCCTATAGTGGTGGCTGATATATCTGTATGTAGTAATGTCCTTAGCTCCCTTTAGTGTGGCTTTATATATGTATGTATCCAGTAAATCTCCTGAGCTCCTTCTAGTGGTAGCTGTATATATCTGTATGTAGTAATCTCCTTAGCTCTTTAGTGGTGGCTGTATATATCTGTATGTTAGTAATCTTCTGAGCTCCTCCTAGTGGTGGCTGTATATATCTATATGTTTAATCTCCTGAGCTCCCCTAGTGGTGGCTGTATACATCTGTATGTAGTAATCTCCTAGCTCCTCTAGTGATGGCTATATATATCTGTATGTAGTAATCTACTGAGCTCCTCTAGTGGTGGCTTAATATCTTGTATGTATATCTCCTGAGCTCCCTCTAGTGGTGGCTGTATATATTTGTATGTAGTAATCTCCTGAGCTTCCTCTAGTGGTGGCTGTATATATCTGTATGTAGTAATCTAACTGAGCTCCCTCTAGTGGTAGCTGTATATATCTGTATGTAGTAATCTCCTGAGTTCCCTCTAGTGGTGGGCTGTATATATCTGTATGTAGTAATCTCCTGAGGCTCCCTCTAGTGGTGGCTTATATATATGTATGTAGTAATCTCCTGAGTCCCTCTAGTGGTGTACATATCTGTTATATATCTGTATGTAGCTCCCTCTAGTGGGGTGTATATAAATAATATATATTTATATATATATATATATATTATATAGTAATCTCCTGAGCTCCCTCTAGTGGTGGTGTATATATCTGTATGTAGTAATCTCCTGAGCTCCCTCTAGTGGTGGGCTGTATATATCTGCATGTAGTAATCTCCTGGCTCCTCTAGTGTGGGAATATATCTGTATGTAGTAATTCTGAGCTTCTCTAGTGGTGGGTGTATATATATGTATCCAGTAATCTCCTGAGCTCTCTAGTGGTGGCTGTATATATGTATGCAGTAAGCTCCTGATCTCCCTCTAGTATGGCTGTATATATCTGTATGTAGTATCTCCTGAGCTCCTCAGTGTGGCGTATATATCTGTATGTAGTAATCTCCTGAGCTCCCTCTAGTGGTGGCTGTATAATTCTGTATCTAGTAATCTCCTGAGCCCATCTAGTGGTGGCTGTATATATCCGTATGAGGTAAATCTCCTGAGCTCCCTCTAAGTGGTGTCTGTATATATCTGTATGTAGTAATCTCTGAGCTCCTAGTGGTGGCGTATATATCTGTATTTATTAATCTCCTGCTCCCTCTAGTGGTTGCTGTTATTACTGTATAAGTAATCTCCTGAGCTCCCTAGTGGGTGGCTGTATACTATCTGTATGTAGTAATCTCCTGAGCTCCTCTAGCTCCCTCTAGTTGCTGTATATATCTGTATGTAGTAATCTCCTGAGCGTCCCTCGTGGTGGCTGTATATATCTGTATGTAGTAATCTCCTGAGCTCCCTCAGTGGAGGCTGTATTATCTGTATGTAGAATTCTCCTGAAGCTCCTCTAGTGGGGGCTGTATTATCTGTATGTAATAATCTCCTGAGCTCCCTCTAGTGGTGGCTGCTGTATGACTCCCTCAAGTGGTGGCTGTATCTGTATGTAATCTCCTGAGCTCCCTCTAATCTCCTGAGGCTCCCTCTAGTGATGGCTGTATATATTCTGTATGTAGTAATCTCCTGAGCTCCCTCTAGTGGTGGCTGTATATATCTGTATGTAGTAATCTCCTGAGCTCCCTCTAGTGGTGACTGTATATATCTGTATGTAGTAATCTCCTGAGCTCCCTCTAGTGGTGCTGTATATATCTGTATGTAGTATATCTGTATATATGTAGTAATCTCCTGAGCTCCCTCTAGTGGTGGCTGTATATATCTGTATGTAGTAATCTCCTGAGCTCCTTTAGTGGTGGCTGTATATATCTGTATGTAGTAATCTCCTGAGCTCCCTCTAGTGGTGACTGTATATATCTGTATGTAATAAGCTTTGAGCTCGATAGTATCGATAGTTTTTATACCTAAAAGAAAGGGGCGTGGCTAGACAGAGATACAATATTGCAACAAATGTATCAACGTTTTACTCTAGTTATTTTCACAAAGATTATCATGCATCCTCTAACTTCCAAGACATGTCGCCATCATCTTGATGCATCACACCAGTGATATGGCAGCCGTCTAAATTGGGCAATATAATGATATGGAGTCCCGGACTATGCTTACCAATGAACATGATCCGGGGCACGTACTGACCATCTGGTGCAAGTTTTTGTCCACGTCTCTTGCTAAAATGGAGTTTTCATAATGAGTGTTCATAGTATATCTTATATACAGTATGTGCAGCTAATAATTCATCTATTATATGGGGTGCAGACCACATGCCCCCCCCCACTCCACCCCATTAAATGGTAGTTTCCAAAGTGC
>ONZH01016779.1:0-38696 GCA_900303285.1 Rhinella marina | reverse complement strand
ACCTATCAGACATCAGAAAGGAAGCAGATACACCCATTGCGAGACGTATGTGAGCACCATGATGGAAAGGAAGATGCCGTCACCTTCCAAGCCATGGAACATGTCAAGCGCTCCACACGGGAGGAGATATTGATCTCTCCCTCTTGAGGAAGGAAGCGCAATGGATATACAGAATGAAAACGGTTAAACCCCAAGGACTAAATGAAACTATTTCGTTTGCCTGCTTTATTTGATAACAATGTATTCCGATATACTATGAAGTGCCATTAATGTATGGTTAGGATTCTGTTATCATAGCTAAATCTTTCAGTACATCCTTTTAACGTTTGCTCCACTCATATCGATCGAAGATGTCTCATCAATATTTTCTCCAATATATTCTCCACTTGGATATGATAAAATGGATGCTTATCTGATGGATCTATCACTTATATATTTATATGCTGTTCTATATGGATATACCTCATGCCAGTATGAAGAAAAACCGCCTGAGATTCTCCAATAAGTGTAAATCCCCAGCACAGCAACTACAGATGGATAGCTGACGTCAGGAGACGGGGCTGTTGGTACATCGACACACCTCCATTTCCATTGGCTGTCAGCCGTGACAGCGCCTGCAGGGGGCGGAGCCTAGGTCTTTTGTCTCGGTGTGTGAGCGGCCGTTCGCGGCCATCACAGCGCCGATTGACTACCACGCGGTCATGCTAAGATGCGGCGTGCACCTCTATCTGTTCTCTCCTAACTATAAAATGTCCAGTTCCTGATGAAATGCAGCATGGATTGCTGTATGGAAACGCGTTGAACGGGGACAATATAGAGCGGGGGTAGTAGTGTATATATCTGAGGAGTGAGGTGCTTGATCTGAAGCACCTGTATATCTGGGCTGACAATATATGCCCTATATGTATTAGCGTAAGAGCGCACTGCATTAGTTTTACTGGCTACCTTACCAGTTAGACATCGAGGAGTGAGGTGCCTGACCTGAAGCACCTATATATTTGGGCTGATAATACATGCCCTATATGAACCAACATAAGAGCGCACTCCATCAGTCTTGCTGGCTACCTTACCAGTCAGACATTTCGTTCTCCTACAATTGTAAAGGGGAAATCTATTTCTATCAGTGTGGTATAGAGTTGACAGATGCAATTACTGTAACTCGATGCCGCAAGACTAGCTGCTATTAATGGCTAGGATATACCCGCACAATTCATCATATGGGATTATTTAGTGGAGGCGAATATCTATTTAGCCTCTACTATCCTAGCATTGATAGCTTTTACAAAGCAGTCTGGAGCTTATGTCTGAATATGTAATGACTTAGACCTCTTTTAAATTAGTTATTTAATAAAAGATTTGTTATTTTCTTTTAGCGTTCCAATCAGATGAAGTTGTTACTTTCAGAGTATGTAGCCTATATATGTACATCTATACAGCATGAGATGAGCATTAGGACAGTAAGATGGTTATTAGAGCAGAGTACTTATGACGAGAGAAAAATACTTGTGTGTTTATGGACCATTGTTTGACAACAAAATTACTTTTTATTTCAAGATTTATTTAAAGGTTATGTATACCTTGCATTGTACTCATTTTGAGCTAAAATTCTAAATTTTCAAATGGTCTTTTATTCATTTTTTTTAGCCCTTGTTTCTGTACAGCCTAGAGATTCTCTAGTAGCAGGCTCTGTACTTTTGCTTTGTTCCGTCAGGCAGCTCAGCTGGCGGCTCCTTAGCTCTGATTTAATTTCTTGTCTTACTGCTAACAATGTGGTTATTACCTTTTAGTAATTCATAAATAAGGTTTATTAGATGATAAAAGTCACAAGCTAGACAAACAGTTAGCCCTGATAGAACGGCTGAATACTTTTAATAAAGACCAATTGAAATAAATTTAGTTCAAAATGAGTAAAATGAAATCATAAAATCAGGTGTACATAGCCTTTAAAGACATTTTTTCAGCAACAATGTGGGACTGCAATGGGTTCCAATAATGCACCGCCATAGTCAAATTGCTAAATGGCTTGGTTTGGAAAGGAATGTATCTATCTATCTGTAGAAGGTGGGACGACATTCGAACCCTATAGAAATTTTCTGATTTCCAGAACTCAATATGTGGGGTAACCCCTGCTGATCCTGACACCCTGGTTGTTTTTTTTTTTTTTTTTAAATACCGCTCATACGCCCTGCTGTGCCCCCCTGCTGTTTTCCCGCCTAGTATATTAATCCTGAGCATCGGTACAGGGAGGATGAGATGCCAAGTTTCTCAATGGGCACTCCTTCTCCCTGGTTGTGCTGCGGTCCAGTCACAGTGGAGAGCATCACAGCCAGGGAGAAGGTGAACTGTTTTTCTTCTCCCTGGCTGTGACGCTCTCCGCATTCATTGCTCAAGTGTGATCAAAGCTGATCACCCACATGCAGGTGAAACATTTGATACAAGGTTTCTTTACAGTAGCTTTCTAATATATATCTTGAAATGTCCATGCAGGCTATTATATGTGGGAGAAACATCTATACATATGAAAGACAAGGTTTTCCAAGCACAAGTCTACCATATGACATAAAAACTCCTCCCTATCCTCACCATTTTGATCGGTGTAGACATACTGTAGCACAGCTACGTTTTCAAATAATAGAAAATGTACTTCAACCACACAAGAGGGGGACATTCGTATTAAACTTATAAAAAATTACAAGAAGCCTACTGAGTTCATAGACTCCAAAACTTGGAACCTAGGTGTTTAAACTGCGTAGGAATTGAGTAGCTTTGTAGAATGACATCACTGTTGTCTGGATTTTTATAGTATCTTTTTTCTGCTCAGAAACTATAAATTATCAATGATTTCATACATTAAGTTGGATTCTTACTCCTTGATCTGTGGATTTCAACATTACTTTCTGTCCATTTGGTGTCATTTGTTTATATGGTTGCTATGGCAACATGACATCATTACCTGGTGTTAGGAGGGCTATTTAAACACTGTTTGGTGATGGGGTTACACGTTTTATTGCATAGCCCCATCTAGTACGCATAAGTCATTTTTCCTGTCCCAATTAAAGGCCTAGCCTCCTGCAGAACATGTCCCCAGCCCTTCCCAGAAATCATCTACAAGGTTGCTCATATGCCACACCAGCTGCCGTTACGGACAATGAACCTTTGACCTCATAATAAGGCCTCATTCACACGTCCGTATAATGTGTCCGCATCCTTTCCGCAATTGCGGACAATTATGCAGATAGGATGCGGATCTATTCATTTCAATGGGTCCCGAAAAAATGCGGACAGTACACCGTGTGGTGTCCGCATCCAGGTGTCCGTTCCGACTGTCCGCATAAAGAAATCCTCCTGTCCTACTTTTCTCCCGAATTGCGGTCCGTAGCACAATGAAACGTCTATGGATCCGCAAAAAATGCAGAAGACATGAGGAAAGGCATCCGCATGTCATCTGTATTTGCGGATTCAGTTCCAGGAGGGAGGAAAAAAAAAAAAAGAAAAGGTACAGATGTTATTCATCCTTCCATTTTTTACGGAAAAACGGAACGGATGTCCTGGAAAAACTGAGTTTTTTGCGGAACAACGGATCCGCAAAAAACTGACCATTTTCCAGGATGTGCACAAATACGGACGTGTGAATGAAGCCTAACTCTTGGGTTGTGTTCCTCTTACATGATCCCGTGTCTTCATTGTTTCCCCTTCCTTGCTGAACCTTTAGTCCTCAGGATCAAGATACTTTTCTTAACCAAAGATCGCAAAAAACTCATCACTGTAAGATCCCTTCACTCTAGTGTTTACTTCCAACATGTTGCCTATGTATAGCTAGATGAACAAGCTTAACCCTTAGAGGAACCCGAGATTTTCTATTTTTGTGTTTTTGTTTTTCACTCCCTGCCTTCCCATAGTCCTTTTTTATTTTTCCATTCACATAGCCTTATGAGGGCTTTTTTTTTTTTTTTTTACGGGACAAGTTGTACTTTCTAATGGCACAATTTACGGTTGCATACCGTGTAGTAGGAAGCGGAAAAAAAATCTAAATGGGGTACAATTGGGGAAAAAAAAAACAATTCTGACAAAGGTTTTTATTTTATTTTTTTTACACTGCACTGTATGCGGTAAAATTGACCTGTTACCTTCATTCTCCAGGTCGGTACGGTTACAACGATACCACACTTGTATAATTTTTCTTTTAATACTGAAAAAAAAAATTAAAACCTTTGAGAAAAATAAATACATTTTATCACCATATTCTGACCCCTATAACTTTTTTGTAGTTACTGTATTTTTCGCTTTATATAAGACGCACTTTTCCCCCCCCCAAAAGTAGGGGGAAAATGGCCGTGCGACTTATAAAGTGAATACTAGTGAACGCTCACTAGTATGTATTAGCTGCCGGGAGCAGGGAAACCCAGCGTCAGGATGTAGTGCGTGCACTGTGACCCGACGCTGCATGCAGTCAGGTGACAGTGCAGTGCCCGCAGGAGAAGACAAAGGAGCACCGGACCCGGAGCGGAGCCGCGGCGCAGGAGAGGTAAGAGGTTTTTTTATTTTATTCGTATGGGGCTGGTGGGCTGATCTGAGGTCTGATGGGGGCACAGTGGGCTGATTTGAGGTCTGATGGTGGCTGAGTGGGCTATTACGGGGGCTGATTGGCAGTCTGATGGGGGTCTGATGTGATGTCCTGAAATTTATGGGGGGTCTGATATGCGGTCTGATTAAAATATATTTCTCTTATTTTCCTACTCTAAAATCTAGGGTGCGTCTTATCATTGGGTGTGTCTTATAAAGCAAAAAATATATGGGGACTTAGGAAGTGGCAAAAAAATGGCGAATTGGCCTATTTTTTTTTCCCCTTACGGCATTTGGCATATGCCATTAATATTGTTATATTTTAATTGTATGGTCATTTTCGCACGCGGCGATGCCCATGATGCTTATTTTTTTATTGCTTAAAGTATTTTTATTTTAAGGAATGAGGGGTGATTTGAACTTTTATATTTAAAAAAAAAAAAATTTTTACGTCACCTTGGGTGACAATACTGGCAATCATTAGATTGCCCATAGTGTTCTTTGATGGCGATATAGCCATCATTGAACACTTCATTTGCAATATAACAATACAATGCTGCCACCTAGTGGCCTGTATTGGTATATTCCTGAAATAGACTGCGGAGGCTTAGGGCTATTTCAGCAATGTAACAGGTTCCTCGATCTCTGCCAGGGAACGCTGTTACCGGAGCAGAAGTGCGCGCGGCTTCTGCTTCTAGACTGCTTACAGGCCGTGCTCACATTTGCCTGTTCAATTAAAAATATATAACATTACCTGCGGAACGAACACTTACCTGATGCCATCCTTTTCAGCTGCAGATCAAAGATGGCCTTGCCATTTGCCTGATGTATAATGTACATTTGATAGCCCAAGGCACTTCCTGCTGCCCTTGGACTTGCCAGCACAGCTCACTTGAACAGTGCTGGCCAATCCATGTGCAGGGCTGGACAAGTAGGAAGTGCTTTGGACTAGCAATGTATAGTGTGCACCAGATAGTCTGGAAAGAAATGCGGCCAATTTGGATGGCAGAAGAGGGCCTGAAAATTGGTGGATCTGCACATTTTTGGGACAAAAAGGAGGTCACTATGTAAATGATGTGTTCGTTTCCCAGTTAATGCCAATTTTTGTTTGTTGAACTGGAATTTTGCTTTAAGAGTAATGCCAAACAGGACAAGCAAACCTCCACACTGCAAGCTAAGAAATCTTCATTGCTATGGGCAAGCCTTTCACCAAAACTGCTCACAGGAGGTGACAACATCTCTCAGCTCTCCTCACTGACTAGCCTGCCATAATCTTCTAATCTAGTTTTTTCTTTCTTTTTTCATGCCTCCATAAAAACAGCACTGGGTCAAAATACCTCAAATTCCCAACAAATTGCAAAACTCAGGAACAAAACATTACACAGATATGATACCTGGTCGCTGCCAGGTGAAAATTAACATCTTGCTTTCCATGCTTCACTTTGTGTTGTACTTTTACTATTGTCATTGGATGTAATAAGAGAATGGTGCTTGTTGTGATGTCAGGATGTTACAGGAAAGCCTTATAAATAGTGTCTGGTTGTCATTTGTTACAACTCATATGTTTTTTATGTAAATTGTGTACTATATTGAAATGTTAATATATAAAAAACAGAAAACTTGTTTGAAATTTTTTATAAACAAAATACAATTTTATAAATAGCTCATGTAATATATTAAATTACAAGACACATTAATAAATACTCATTGTGCTGTTAATAAGTCACATTTCTTAGTAGATTCCAGATGCTTCTGATGCTGAAGTAGGTATAACAACTCCCTGCTTCTGTAACATTCGAAGGACATCCAATATTGCATCTAATTCTGTTCTAAACTTCTCCAACTCCATGTTCTTTTGTTGCACAAGCCTCTTCCATTTCTCAACTTCTTTGACTTGTGTAGCTTCAGCCACATGACGTGTTTGGTCAATTATCTGCAAATAGACAGCAGTATTTTTTTCTACTAACAAATGGTGGCCCAGTTTTTTAATTTGATAAAGCTCACAAACTAGTAAAAATGCTGTAGTTGAAAAGAAAGAGTGCAAATCAGCTAAATACTAAAGTGTACTAAAGGGTATTGTGAAGATGCTGTTGAGTCCCAATATATAATAGAACAGTGATTAGCCTAAACTGTTCTATTCCTGGACAACCTCAGAACAACCATAGTTCTAGCAAGAAAAGGGTTTATTTTCTGGGCTATAACAAATGAATAAAATGGCAGCAGCACAAACAATGCATTCAGAAAGCCTTCAGACCCCTTCACTTTTTATGTTGTGGTCTTTGCTAAATAATTGAAAAGTAAAAACTAAAATATTGCATTGACATGAGTATTCAGACCCTTCACTTAGTTCTTAGTTGAGGCAGCTTTGGAAGTGATTACAGCCTCCAGTCTTGATTATGAGGCCACAGGGTTTGCACACCTTGATTTGGGGATTTTCTGCCATCCTTCTCTGCAGATCCTCTCAATCTCTATCAGGCTGGATGGGGACATTCAGTAGACAGCCATTTTCAGATATCCTTCCATTCAACTTTCCCTCAACCCTGACCAGTCTCCGTCCCAGCCACTGAAAAACACCGCTGCAGCATGGTGCATTTGTAGGGATGGTATTAGGCAGGTGGTTTCCTCCAGACATGACGCTTTAGTTTAAGGCCAAAAAGTTAAATCTTGGTTTCATCAGACCAAAAAAATATTTTTTCTCATAGTCTGGGAGTACTTTAGGTACTTTTTTGCAAACGGCATGAGGGATTTCATGTGTCTTTTACTGAGGAGAGGCTTCTTTCTCTGTCAAAGCCCAAAATGCCGCAGTAATGGTTGACCTTCTGGAATTTTCTCCTACTTGCACATAGGATCTTTGGAGCTCACCAATATGGTGGGACAGTCAGCTCTAGGAAGAGTCCTGGTTGTTCTAAACTTATTCCAGTTACAAATTATGTAAGCCAATGTGCTCTCGGGAACTTTCAATGCAGCAGAAAACCCTTCTCCAGATCTGTGCTTTCACATAATCCTATCTCTGAGCTCTACAGGCAGTTCTTTGCTCTGAAACGAATTGTCAGCTGTCAGACCTGATACAGACACAGGTGTGTCTTTTCAAATCATGTCCAATCACCTGAATTTACCACAGGTGGACTTCAATCAAGATCCTAAGGAATGGGAGGAGTTAAATTTTAAAGAGGACCTTTCATGGGTCCAGACGTTATGAAATAAGTAGCAGGTTATTTAGGGCATAGTCCATGGATGTAAGATCGATTACTATTTTTTCTGGGCGCCGCTCCATTTGCCTGCTGTTCATGTCTCCTGCCTGGTATGCTAATGAATAGCATTGGTACAGGGAGGAGGAGACTAGGGTTGTCGCTGGTATCGAAATTTCGATACTGAATTGATACTTTTATACCAGTATCGATTCGGTACCGGAATCGATACTAAAATAAAAAATTCTCTTACCTGTCCAGCGCCGCGGCTCCGCTCCGGGCTCCGGCGCTCCTCTTCTTCTCCGGGCTCGCGCTGCACTGCCCTGACCGCGTACAGCATCAGGACGTAGTGCGCGCACTCTGACCTGACACTGCATGCAGACAGGTGACAGTGCAGCGCCGGAAAAGAGAACGAAGAGGAGCGCCGGACCCGGAGCGGAGCCGCGGCACGGGACAGGTAAGAGAGGTTTTTATTTTATTTTGATGGGGGCACAGTGGGCTGATCTGAGGTCCGATGGGGGCACGGTGGGCTGATGTTAGGTCTGATGGGGGCACAGTGGGCTGATTTGAGGTCTGATGGGGGCACAGTGGGCTGATCTGGGGTTTAGGTCTGATGGGGGCACAGTGGGCTAATCTGAGGTTGATGGGGGCACAGTGGGCTGATGTTGAGGTCTGATGGGGGCACAGTGGGCTGATGTTAGGTCTGATGGGGGCACAGTGGGCTGATTTGAGGTCTGATGGGGCACAGTGGGCTGATTTGAGGTCTGATGGGGGCACAGTGGCTGATCTGAGGTCTGATGCACAGTGGCTGATTGAGGTCTGATGGGCACAGTGGGCTGATCTGAGGTCTTGATGGGGCACAGTGGGCTGAATCTGAGGTTGATGGGGGCACAGTGGGCTGATGTTGAGGTCTGATGGGGGCACAGTGGGCTGATCTGAGGTCTGATGGGGGCTGATCTGAGGTCTGATGGGGGCACAGTGGGCTGATGTTAGGTCTGATGGGGGCACAGTGGGCTGATCTGAGGTCTGATGGGGGCTGATCTGAGGTCTGATGGGGGCACAGGTTGATGGGCTGATGTAAGGTCTGATGGGGGCACGGTGGGCTGATGTGAGGTCTGATGGGGGCACGGTGGGCTGATGTGAGGTCTGATGGGGGCACGGTGGGCTGATGTGAGGTCTGATGGGGGCACGGTGGGCTGATGTGAGGTCTGATGGGGGCACGGTGGGCTGATGTGAGGTCTGATGGGGCATACAGATTTTTTGTGTTTTATTTTTTCGGCGTGGTATCGAATGGTATCGAGTATCGAATACTTTTTCTTGGTATCGAATTCGAATCAAAATTTTGGTACCGTGACAACTCTAGAGGAAACTGCTCTGTTTCTCAATTGATGTGTCCTTCTCCCTGGTTGTAGCGCGATCCAATCACAGCGGAGAGCGTCACAGCAGCCAGGGAGAAAAAAAAAAAAAAAGCTCACCTTTAGGGGCACAGCGGAGCGGCGCCCAGAAAACATAATGAGCGATCTTACATTCATGGACTATGCCCTACATAACCTGCTACTTATTTCATAATGTCTGGACCCATGAAAGGTTCTCTTTAAGTGTCACAGCAAAGTCCATGCAGAATTTTAATTCTTCCTTTTTAATAAACTTTTAAAAAAATATATAAAATTCTGTTTTAACTTTCTCATTATGGGGTATGGTAACCTTTTTTATTTTAGCACAAGGTCACACCACAACAAAATGTTAAAAAGTACGTAAAAGGGTCTGAAGACTTTCTGTATGCACTGTATGATGGGAGAAAGGGCCGTACCTACCTTTGCATGGCAAGTGAATTGCTTTCTTTGGTATACAGTAGTATGAAATTTGTCAGCTTGAACCTTTTTCTTGTTGAACCTATGTGTGATTCTTCTGAACTTTTCTACTTGTGTGGCTATCCTAATAAAAACAATACTGAATGAGAGGGTAACTGCATCCAAACCCAGGTTTAACATTCTTTGTAATGGATGATGACCTACCAATTTGTGTATATAGCCTGACTTGCATGGGAAAGAGTCTGTGCATATAAGGTAAAAACCAACATGTCTTATTTTTACATGTTAGAAAGAAAAAAAAAGTGTCTCAAACTATTTGTATGCACCAGAGGTTGTTAAAAATAGTGGAGAGAAAAGTTTTTTTTTCTCCTCTAAAAAAACAAACAAAAAAACAGTTTTCCCAAATGGAAACCTAACAGATCCCATTACAGTCAGTGAGATCTGTTTGTGTTCAGGAACTTCCATTATTGTCATTCTTCTGCTCCTATAATGGTGCAGGACAACAGTAATAAATAGTGCTGATGTGAACGCAGCCTTTAAAACATTTCTCAACACAAATGTATGCATTTAAACTTGGCCTCAATGTCTCTTTGCTTTTTATGAATGAATCCTTAGGGCTCATTCACATGACCGTAGGCTGTCCATGCCTGCATTGTGGATTGCAATATACGGGCACCTGGCCGTGTGAAACCCGTATCACTAACTTGAATAGGTCCACAATACACGAAGCAGAAGCAAGGATCTGAAGCACTATGAAACGCTTCCATGGGCTTTTGGGTCCATGCTTCCGCAAAAGATAGGACATGTCCTATCTTTTGCCCAAATACTGCGAATCGCAGACCCATTTAAGTCAATGGGTCGGGTACTGCAATATGGAATTCACACGGCCAGTGCCCCTGCGTTGTGGACTGCAATTTGCGGTCCGTAGCACAGGCATGGACGGCCTACAGTTACAATGTCGCTTATCAGTCTTTAGTCTGATAATTGACATTGTAAGACTAGCGGAATCTACAACATTTCATGTCTTACATCATCCATACAATCCCCCACCTACTCATCAGCTGAGACTTGTTAGCAGCCTTCATGTCTTGCTATAATTTACCTATTCATTAAATACTGTGCGAGTGGCTCTAGGGAATGATTTGGTAAAGTTAGCTAATGAAAGCGTGAGTTGCTGTAAGAGAAGCTGCATACATACTCATGATACATCCAGTGTTAAACATGCATTAACACAAATCACGAGCATTAGCAAATAGAAGTCTACCAGTCTACCTGTTGGAGTTCTTGCTCCCTTTGCGAATGCCTGATTTCCATGTGTTTGATTTTACTTTCAAGTGTTAAAAAGTGCTTCATTTCTGGACTGTGACATTCCTTGGCCATCTTTAATTCCTCCAACAGTTTTGCCATCTTTTGGACAGAAAAGTGAAAATGTTATTTTGAGAGATTTTAAATAATATACTGTAACTAAGCCAAAAGTAACTGCTTTTAGAACTTTCGGAGGAGCGCAAGGGCTCTGCATAATACGCATACATTATTCCTCCCATTGTTAATCAAATAACACTACTTTTGGATAAAATAATATGACGATTATACAATGATTTACATTTACGTCTCAGCTGCGATCAGTGACTCAAGAAAAACTACAGGGACTATGAGGTAGTCTAATATGCAACGCTTGTCTCATCTCAAAGCTCTGCATTATTTGTTATCTTTCTAAAAGATCAGATCTAAACATTAGTGAACACACAAAAATATTTTCTACCATCTCATGGTATTTTTGTTAACTTTCATCTGGTTGGTCTTTACATGCTTCTTGCTGAGCTATTAATTTCCTTTTAGCCCAAAGCAAACTACATCCAAAATTGTATTTGATTAATACAAATTTTTAATGAATTAAGATTGTGTAAAATGTTATTCTTAATAAACGTCTTCCATAATTTCTACACTCTGATGTAAAATGATGCACATGGCTGATTCTGGGTCAGGTCAAGCACGTGTCACATACCTCTTTTTGTAGAGTTTCCTCCCTGATTCGTGTAACAGCCAGAGTCTCTCTGTCCTTCTGTAAGTCAACAACTTGCTTTTGAAGGTGCTTTATAAGGATCTGAAGGAATACAGGAAAGTCATTTTTTGACATTAGGGAAATAACTGGATTATACTTACTGATAATTTCCTTTTCATGAGTCCTCCACGATGGCACTACACTGAGGTAGGGACAGGAAGAATAAATTTGACCCTTTTCTCCTCAGTTTTCTTACTAGATCTGGACAGCCTACAAAGTCAATAGCACCAGACACCAAGCACTGTATCTTATATGTCTACTCTATAAACCCCTATAAATTGATATATATATATATATATATATATATATACACACATATATATATATATATATACACATATATATATATATATATACACATATATATATATATATAACATATATATATATATACACATATATATATACACATATATATTACACACATATATATATACACACATATATTATATATACACACATATATATATACACATACATATATATATACACATACATACACACACACAAGTCATCCACGACTGCACTACTGAGATATACCAGATGAAAGGTGGTACAACAGCCTGCAGGATTTTTCTACCAAAGTCTAAGTCCTTTCCTCAATTTACATCAATTCTATAATACTTTACAAAGGTATGCGGACTAGACCATATAGCAGCCCTGCAAAATTCCTCAATAGAAGCATCTGCTGTTCTCTCTTTGCCCAGGATGCTAAAATAGCCCCTGTTGAACGGGCCCTTAATATTTCTGGCGGAGTCTGAGCCATCGAGCCAAGGAACTTTTAAAAGCTTTAAACTCTTTCCTTGTCCCTTTAAGTGAGGAGAAAAAGAAAATCAGATTTTCTCCAATCTTAAGTAGCTTCCACATACTGTAGAACATGGAAGGAGACTTCTTTGTTCATTTTAGGATATTCGCAGAAAGGAGGAAGAAATTTCCTCCTGTCTGTAAAAATCAGATACCACTTTTGACAGGAGGAATTTATTAAAGCGTAGAAAAATCCTATCCTCCAAAACACTGAAAAAGGGCTCTCCTATTTTTAGGGCCTGAAGCTCGCTAGCTGAAACAATAGCTAACAAAAATACTCTTAAGAGTGAGAAGCCTTATAGAAGTATCAGAAAGTGATTCAAACGGACTACTGTTTCACCCTGACAGAACAAACTTAAAGGGGTTGTCTCACCTCATCAAGTTATGTTTATTATCTTTATGCCACTGAGCAAAGTAACTTACTAATGTGGTTTCATTAGCAGTAATGCCTCTCGTCCCCACTATCTTCATTTTTCTTCCTCTTTGTAGACTGCTCGTCTCTAGGGGTTATGGGCACTGCTTCAATGCAGCAGTGGTGGCCGCGATTGAGTACAGAATCAAAAATCGATGGAGCGCGCGTAGGCACGGGGCCGTGCGCATTAGCTCCCGTTCTCAGCCATCTCTCAATCTCCACATTCATGTAAGAAACAGATTACGGCAACCTCTTATCATTGGTTGTCACGATCTGTACAGGGTCTGCTCCACTGAGACTGCTAGTGATTCTGATACACTAGCAGCCTCAGGAGTGCGCACGTACAGGCAAGGGGTGGGATTATATTATCTACGCACTGCTTGTCTACTGCATCACTCAAAGCAGAGGCACCGCCCCCACTATTGCTCAAGATTGAAATGAGCAGGTAAGCAACCCCTTTAAGGTTCCAAGGAGGAGCCACAGATTTAAAATACAACGCACTTACTAATGTATTGTGATTATCCATATTGCCTCCTTGGCTGGCTTGATTAATTTTTTCATTGCATTGTACACTGCTTGTTTCCAGGGGAATACAACCACCCTGCAATTCAGCAGCGGTGGTCGTGCTTGCACACTACAGGAAAAAGTGCCAACCTATGTGCACTCCCGCGGTCCCAGCCAACAAAGAGGCCGGCGCTTTTTCCTGCTGAAATGCAGGATGGCCGTAATTCCTGATAACAAGCAGTGTATAATGTGATGGAAAAGTGAATCAAGTCAGCAAGGGAGGCAATATGGACAATCACAATACATAAATGCCTTGTATTAAAGGGGTTATCCCATGACCAATGTAAAAAATGAAAATCAGACATCATATAGTACATAATCTCTTTCTAACAAAGCTAGAACCAGCCCTGTACCTCACATGGATCCAGAAATCTCCCCAATCACTGCTCTGCTAGATTTTATATCAAGCTGACAGCTCAAGGGGAGTGTCTTCTCTGCTGCAGCTAAGGGGGCGTGTCTGAGCTCTCCCTATCACACCTCAGGAGACAGTTGAAGGCTGAGTTGTGTGGCCTTCTCAGGGAGCCGAACAAAGAAATAAAAAATTAAAAAAACTGCAGGTGGTGCTATACAGATACATTTAATTGAATAACTCGGTGGCTATGATAAATTTTTAATTACATGCAATTACAAAAGTATTCAGATCCAGGTGCTGCTTTGAAAACTATAGAATATTTTTCGTCAGACAACCCCTTTAACTTAGTCTACATGAAAAATGTAGACAATTTTGTGCAATAATGTGGCAATAATTGCCTCTTGTTTATTCCGGTGTTTGGCATCAATGATGATCTCTCTCTGCTGTTACGACACAATATCAAAATGTGTGTCTCTTTGTTCTGTGAATTAAAATTCATAACTAAAGACCTAAAAAATAATAATCTGGCAATAAAAAAAATGGGGCTTAGTATTGGAGAGTAGTTAAGTCACTATGTATGTAAAGTGCTGCATTAGTAGTGCTATGCATTAGTAGGGCACTTGAGCCAAAATAGTAGGCGCAGGGGCTGTAACGTGTATCTAGCCAAGCTCTGTACTAGAACAGAGGCAGGCACTATGAAAGATGTGTAGCACAAGCGCCATGTTTATTGTGTGAAAAGAGAGCCAGTTCTTCTCGCGAAGGCCAGATAAAATGATGTGGCGGGCCACATTTGGCCGACAGACACATGTGCATTAGACTATCATATGGGGTATTATCTCTAAGTAAGGTTTCCAGTTGTAAAAGCCATCTTCTCAACAATCTAGCAACTGATGTGGAATCGAGATATGGCAGGCTAGCACATATTCCCAGGCTCTTTTTAAACAGGTATCAACTTTTTTATCCATGGGATGCTGTAATGAACCCATGTCCACAAAGGGCAGTGTGTTAGAATTCTTAACTAGCTTTGCCAGGGAAATGTACCCCATAGGACAAGCTGAAGGCACAGACTCGTCATCATCATAACTGGAGGCCAAAACAGCTTCCTGTTTGTGACCTTCCATTCCATTTTAATTAAAGCATGAAGGGTTTTATGTACATAGGGTTTTTTGCTCTAGCTCACTGAACATCTCATCTTAAACTTTTTCATCAGGAAAATTCAGAGTTGCCCGTATAGCTTCAATTAATTCTTTTGTGTCATCAGAGGGAAATAAATACAGATCATCAGTGTCTGAGTTAGGCTGCCGGCACAAAACCTTAGACGGAGTCAGAATCTGACAAAGTCTCAAAGGCTCAGGGACTGCAAAATATGCTAAGGCTAAAGGCATCTCCTGCCTAATAATATCCACACACTTCCTCTCTCTAAGATCAAACCAAATCTTTAGCTATATGAGATCGACATATGAGAATATGAAAACAAAATTCTCTGAGAAAATTGAACTACTTTTCAATGTAATCCCCCTTGACTTCAACACACTTATTCCACTTCAACCCCAGCAATCGGATGCTCTCAGAATAGGAGACTTCTTGCTGCTGCAGGAATCATGTTACCGCCTCTTTGATTTCATTATCATAAGGAAATTGTTGCTCACGCAGAAATTTCTTCAGGTTCCGGAAGAGAAGGTAATCACTGGGAGCCAGGTCTGGACTGTAGGGTGAATGGTTAAGCTCCCTGATAGCTTGTGATTTACGAGACTTGTAAGCTTGTTTAAGCATAGGCGTCTCAAGTAATTTTTGTATTGTGTGGCATGAATTCTAGTAATAAAATGTCTCCTGTATCCAAAAAACTGTTCCCATGATTTTTCCAGCTGACTGCTGGACAGAAAGTTTCTTTGGAGTTGGTGACCCCTTATGCTTCTATTGCATGGACTCTTTGTTTGGTCTCAGGATCATGGTGGTGGACCCATGTTTCATCACCTGTAATATTTTCGAGAGTAGAAGTCTCCTGGATTTTTCTAAGCATGGGTAAATTCTCTTGGCTAAATTGCTGGCGACCAGTTTTTTGCTCAGACGTTAAAGTTTGTGGCACCCACCGTAAACTGACTTTTGACATCATCTAAACTGAATGATACTGGAAACTGTGCCAACTGAAATATGTAAATCACGAGCTATAACACTGACTTTGACCTGACAACCTTACAAAATCATGGCCTCGACTTTACAGCACATTTCCTCTGCAGATGCTTTGACAGGTCGCCCTGAACAGGGGTAATTTTCAATTTATTCCCTACCACATTTAAACTGCTTGGCTCAAAACTTTACTTGGTAGTAAGGTACATCATCACCATATACAGCAATCATCCTTTTAAAGAGGCTCTGTCACCAGGTTTTAACCTATGTATTTTAATACATAGGTTAAAACCCCTTAAATTGCACTTTTTTAACATACCTGTATTGCAGAGTATAGCGCACCGGTTGTGCTGAAAAAAGAACTTTAAACATTATGCTAATGAGCCTTCGGAGCACCGGGGGGCGGGCTCTTTCCTCCTGAGCACCACTTCTTTACCGCCCCCCCGGGCACGAGGCTCTCCTCCTTGTCTTTGGTAACGCCCCTTCTACAACAAGATTGACAGCGCTAGACCGTTTGGCCTAGCGCTGAAATACCGCGCCTGCGCAGTGCGATCGCGCCGGCGCGTGCGCAATAGCGCTTGCAGTGCCGAACACTGCAAGCGCTTCCATCCTTGTGCGCACGCGCCGTCACTTCCCTGAACCCATGACGGGGCGGTGAAGAAGCGGTGCTCAGGAGGAAAGAGCCCGCCCCCCAGTGCTCCGAAGGCTCATTAGCATAATATTTAAAGTTCTTTTTTCAGCACAACCGCTGCGCTATACTCTGCAATACAGGTATGTTAAAAAAGTGCAATTTAAGGGGTTTTAACCTATGTATTAAAATACATAGGTTAAAACCTGGTGACAGAGCCTCTTTAAGGATTTGTTTACCCTTCTTATTTTCCTTTGTAAGGAATTTATTAACAGAACAAGGCTCCAAATCCCCCACTTTCTTTGTAGACCTGCACTGTACTGCACTTGCCATCCTGTCACTTCCAGTGCTTTCATCAGACTGAACTGCTACTGTGTGTGTTGCATGTCCAGACATGTCTCACCCTGCACAGATAAGCTCAACTCTCTAACACTGACAGAACATGCTTGGGTAGATAACTTATTGAACACACCTCGTAATTTGTGTGTATAAAAGTCTCAGATACTTTAGCTAGACAGGCCACATGTTTTTTTTAAGTTTAGGTGCAGATTTAGCCTTATGAGCGGTTTCTTTCTCACTAACCATCATGCATACCAGGAAGGAAACATAAAGAGATCCCATAACATGAGCCATAAGAGCAACAACCGTATATGCTGTAACTTCCCGCCCTCACCATGACCCATGCCAGAAAGGGCTATCAGGCATTACTTAGCCACCTGCCACTTTACAAATCACTTAGTCCTGCCACTTTACAAATCACTAGTCAGACCACACATGGAGTACTGTGTACAGTTCTGGGCTCCTGTGAACAAGGCAGACATAGCAGAGCTGGAGAGGGTTCAGAGGAGGGCAACTAAAGTAATAACTGGAATGGGTGGACTAGAGTACCCAGAAAGATTATCAAAATTAGGGTTATTCACTTTAGAAAAAAAGACGACTGAGGGGAGATCTAATAACTATGTATAAATATATCAGAGGTCAGTACAGAGATCTCTCCCATGATCTATTTATCCCCAGGACTGTGACTGTGACGAGGGGACATCCTCTGCATCTGGAGGAAAGAAGGTTTGTACACAAACATAGAAGAGGATTCTTTACGGTAAGAGCAGTGAGACTATGGAACTCTCTGCCTGAGGAGGTGGTGATGGTAAGTTCACTAAAAGAGTTCAAGAGAGGCCTGGATGTATTTTTGGAGGGTAATAATATTACAGGTTATTGTTACTAGAGATGGGTCGTTGATCCAGGGAGTTATTCTGATTGCCTGATTGGAGTCGGGAAGGAATTTTTCCCCCTAAAGTGAAGAAAATTGGCTTCTACCTCACAGGGGTTTTTTGCCTTCCTCTGGATCAACTTGTAGGATAACAGGCCGAACTGGATGGACAGATGTCTTTTTTTGGCCTTATAAACTATGTTACTACCCCAATCAAGCCCCCTCTGATGTCCTATGCCACAGCTGAAAATATTAGAAAGCATAAATAAAGGGGCTGTATTAAAACTGGATGGACTCCCTGAGTGTCCAGTCACCACGTTCGCGTATCTAAGTGCCTGCATGTGACAGGTACACTGACGAACAAAAGGGTAACAATGTTTTGAAGTTTTGACTCTCAGGCTCCATATCTCACCATCCACTACAGCTTTGAACGTGAGACTACCATCATCTTGGATATTTCATACATAAGTTGGACTTTCAACTATTTAGCATATAATTAGTTATGCAGATTCTTGTCATGTAACTGCATTATTGTTTTGCTCCTAAAATTCTAAATTCAACTTATTATTTTAGTAAATCCATCTTTGGTTTTCAACACTGCCTGAATCCTTGTGGGCATGCTCTTGATCAAATTCAAGCATGTCTCGACCGAAATCTGTTCCCAGGTCTCTTTTACATGTTCCCAATGTTGGTGCATAGTGGTCGACTCACTTGGGTACGAATACAGCTTTTTCTTCAACTCTACCCACAAGTGTTCGATTGTGTTGTGGTCTTGGGATTGTGGGGCCAATCCAGCACCTCTACTTCAATATAATTTAAACATTTCTTTGCCAATCTCAACGTATGCTTCGGGTTGTTGTCTTGCTGGAACAATATGTCATCCTTTTCATACCCATAGTACTCAAGTGTACAAAGTAACTTGTCTTGTGGGATACTCACATATAGCTCAGCATTGAGACCACCATCAATCCTGGTCAAGTATCCAACGCCTTTGGCTGTGAAACAACACCATATCATCAGGCTTCCTCCACCAAACAGTTCCTTCAATTTCTCAATCACACCATATCATCAGGCTTCCTCTACCGAACAGTTCCTTCAATTTCTCAATACGTTAGCCCAGCTTTTTTGCAAACTCGAGCTTATGACGATATTGAAGTCGAGGCTTCTTCAACTTTTTTTGGGCCATCTTTCCAGACTTGTGTAATGCGCATTGCTGAAAAAAAAAACAACTAAAAGTGGCCCCGTTTTGTAGTCGTGTCCAAATTGATGGAAGGCAGGGCCAACACAAATAGGTGGGGCATTATACCACTCCAACAGAGCAAAATACCACAGTCCATCACAAAATACTGCCCCCATCATCACAAAATACATTCCCAAAAACTTCCACTGGCTGGTCGTGAGGAGGACTCCGGCGGCCCCTTTGGCATCTATGGCCAATCCGCCCCTGCGCATCGCACAGTGATTGCATGGACATCTGTGATCTCACTATTATGATGCATACAAGCCACTTCCACTGCCGTGTTTGTCACACCAGAACTGATAGACCTTGTGATGAGCCGACTTGTTGACTCAGATATATTGCCTGGATGTCCACCTCTTGGCTTTAGAATGGATGGAAGGACTTAATTTTGTATCCTTTCAATTGTCATGGCACTCACATGATGCAGTTTGTCAATTTTTTTGGCCAAGATACCGCTATCAATGAGGTGGATGATGCGGTTTCTCTTTTCTTGGGAAATCTTTTTCATGGCTACTTCTGGATTCAAACCAGTGACCTTTTGCTTGGGAATCAACCTAACACACTGAGCTATTAGGGAATGTGAAAACAGGTTGCAATTTGTAGTATACAAAAGGAGCAAAACAGTAACAATGCAGTTACAAGACAAGAATCTGCAGAACTAATCATATGCTAAATAGTTGCAAGTCCAATTTATGTATGAGATAACGAAGATTATTGTCTATAAAACAATGGTAGTCTCACATTCAAATCTGTAGTGCAGGGATCAGCAACCTCTGGCACTCCAGCTGTTCTGAAACTACAACTCTCAGAATCCTCCTTTCACTTCTATGGGAGTTACAAGAACAGCCGAGTAAGTGTGCATGCTGGGAGTTGTAGTTTTACAACAGCTGCAGCGCCGAAGGTTGCAGATTCCTACTGTAATGGAACGTGAGATATGGAGGCTGAAAGTCAAAAGTTCAAAACATTGTTACCCTTTTCCTCCTCAGTGTATATCCCATTCACTCACCACAGAAAATGGACACACACAAATGTAGTGGTGCTGGTGATCCCCTCCTCACCTGGAAGGGACAGGAAGACACTGAGGAAGAGCTGGAGAAAGGTCAAATGTATTTTTCATTCCCCTAGCTGGTTGGAGTAGTGTCATCTCAGCATAGACTGTTGTGGAGGACGATAAGAAAGAATACAGAACATGTGTACAATATTAAGGTGGATCTTTCACTGCAGTATTTAGTGGTCAGTGACCAGAGTGCCAAGATCCAGTTCACAGTTTTCTGCAATTATTTCATAGATGCTTTCTCTAAGTCCAGAGTGGCTGTAGAGCCCAAAAGGGAGGTGAAAAATAACTGAAAGCTGTAGCTTTAGGCTACTTTTACACTAGCGTTATGGAATTCCAGTATTGAGTTCCGTCATAGGGGCTCAATACCGGAATAAAACGCTTTAGTTTTGTCCCTATTCATTGTCAATGGGGACAAAACTGAACTGAAGACAACGGAATGCTCCTGAAACATGCTGCGGTTTGCTCTCTGTACTAGTTATCCGTACCTAAACGGATCCGGAATGACCCCCAATGCAAGTAAATGGGGACAGATCCGTTTGGTGTGGACACACTTGTAAACAGATCCGTCCTCCATTGACTTTCAATAGAGGTTATTCTGGATCCGTTTAAAAGATGCTAAAGATAATACAACCAGATCTGGAATTACGGATCCACAAGGTTGTATTATTCAGTACGGATCTGGTGGGTCCCTTCACCCGCCGGATCTGTACTAAGGCTAGTGTGAAAGTAGCCTTAGGCCAAGCTCACATGTAGTGGATTGCTGCGGATTTGCGATGCAGATTCCGCACCACAAATCCACTGCAATGGAAGAGCACAATATATGTGGATGGGGTCTCCAAAATGCCATCCTTATGTATCAGAAAAATTCTGCATGGAAATATGAGCATATTGTGGATTTTCACTGTACATTTCAATGTATATAGGATCAAATTGTCAGCACAACACATGGAAAATGTAAATTCCGAAAGGTTCCACACATATCCTGAGGAATACTTTGCCCAACCATTTATCTACTCTGCAGATACTACAGGAAGAGGAGTCGCATGCTGTAAGGTGCAGCTTCTCCCTGCCTGCTTTCCGCCAGCAGTCACCGCTAGAGGAAGCTTGTAGTATACAGAGTCATACAGCTATCACTGAGTTCAAATAGAGCTGTATAAATACACAGGTAGTGAGCTCCCCCTAGTGGTGGATAAGTGGTTGCAATATAGTAAAGCAAAAAGAGAAAAAAAAAGTTTACAAAAAATGAATACAAAATTAAGTGGTTATTATGCACTTAGGGGACTGAAATTCTGTTTTAACTATATTAAGGAGGTTGCCCAGGCTACAGTTATTGATGACCTATCCTTGGGATAGATCATCAATTCAGATTGGTGAAATTGAGAACAAGCACCCCTGGTGACCTTCACGACATCCGCTGTACATGTACAATGGATATTGAGTCTTTAAAGATGGCACCCGTTCCGAAGCGGTGCGAGCACCATAGCTAGCGCGGGTGCCTGCTGTTTCATACAGCAGACACCCATGGCTAATGTCCGCCAGCGTCAGTAAGCCAATCGTAGACATTTAACCTCTTAGATGCTGTGGTCAAATGTGACCATGGCATCAAAGAAGCTGGAAACACGGAAGCGCATGCTTCATGGGCTTGAACACCTCCCCCAAGCAGAGATCAAGAAGGGCGTTCATTCATAGTAATGAGCCTGAGCCTGTATTAGGCTTCCAGGCTCATTACTTGTATATTACAGTTCAGCCAGTAGGTGTCAGTACTGAACTGTAATATACCCATTTCTGTATAGGATAATGGTGATAATTCCATTACCCTATACAAATTGCAATCTAATGATTGCATGTTGTGGTCTGTGTCAGCGGTCTTCTGCGCTCGTGCAAGCACTGCACCCTCCTCTTTGTTTACCTGCATGCTGTCTCCTTTGAAGGGTAATTACAGCTGATCATCCCATTGAACTGAATAGGAGAAGAAGCAAGTAATTACAGTTCACTACTGTAACAATGGAGACGGTGTGCAGTTAAGAGAATGCAGCGTTTTCATGATCACCATGACCTCAAACATCTAATCAGTAGAGATGCCAGGCGCTGGACGCCCACCGATCAGATATTGATGACCTATCCTGAGATTAGGTAATCAATATCTGTAGTCTGTGACAGCTCCTTTAACAAGAGATAAATGTCTACGACAAAAAATATGATATTTTCGTGACTGCTTTCCAATGTTAACTTGAGTGTTGTAAGCTGTAGTACTAAATGGAAACAAAACTCAAACACTCAACATATACAGTATGTGTCATTATGCAGCAGACGTGGCTTGCATGAATACATTTAAAACTCTGCCTTGAGCACTTACCTCTTGAGTTGAAAATTTACTGGCTTAGCTCAGCCACCCTAGATGAAGAATGATCTAATGCCTGCTGGCAAATAAGTTTTTCCATCTCTCTGTGGTGCGACTGTTTAAGAGCTGCTACCTGTTCACCGCCTCTTCTTTATCCTGCAAATCAAACATGAAAATGTACTGGATGTTTTCAATGTCCAAACAGGAAGGTTGAAGGGCATCTGTCAGCAGATTTGTGCCTATGACACTGGCTGACCTGTCACATGTGCACTTGTCAGCTGAAGACAACTATGTTGGTCCCATGTTCATGTGTGCCCCCATGGCTAAGAAAACTACTGGCGTCTCCAGTCTCCTTTCTGGCAGAAGAAGGTTCTAGACCTGAGCTGGTTTGCGGCTCAGTCATCTCTTCTACTAAACACTGGTCACTATCTGAAGACAACTGTGGGCTCTGACTGCTCTACTTTTATACAGTTTTTAAATGATCCAGAACCTTCTAGTGGCAGGGATGGAGTGGAGAATCACAGCCTAAGGGGTCATGAACACAAACTTATTTTTTCCCCCGTCTCCGTGCCGTTTATTTGATGCTTGTTTGCGGAATCGTTCACTTCAATGGGTCCACATAAAAAAACGGAATTTATTCCGTGTGCATTATGTGCTGTATGTCTGCATGCCCATTCCGCGACAATAATGAACATGTCCTATTATTGTCCGCATTACAGACATGGATAGGACAGTTCTATTATGGGACGGACATTCCATTCCGCAAAATGTGGAACACATGCGGCCGGTATCCATGTTTTACAGATCCGTAATTTGCGGACTGCAAAAACAGGTAACTGTGCATGAGCCCTAAGGCCCCTTGCAGATGATGAGCGAGTGTCACGCTGCGAACTTGCAGCACAGCTCCTGGGCCTGAACTCCCAGCACTGCCGGGGTCACATAGCATTATATTGATTTATGATGCTATGTAACCCTTACAGTTCTAGAATGTATTAGATGACACTGACATAATGCTGTCAGTGTTATCCAATACATTCCAGAACTGTAAGGGTTACATAGCATCACAAATAGAAACAATGAAACTAAAACAGAAACAATGTTGAAGTTCACAGCTGTCATAGACTTGTATTGTGCCTCAATACAAATCAATGGGAATGAGCAAGCAGTTTCGAGATGTAATCAAGAAGTTTTAATATGTGCAACTTGGTGGTGTTGCTGTTACTCCTAGAGGCTCAGCTTTCTCTGCAGCTAGTAACATAGTAACATAGTTTGCAAGGCCGAAAAAAGACATCTGTCCATCCAGTTCAGCCTATTTTCCTACAAGTTGATCCAGAGGAAGGCAAAAAAAACCCCTGTGAGGTAGAAGCCAATTTTCCTCACTTTAGGGGGAAAAATTCCTTCCCGACTCCAATCAGGCAATCAGATTAACTCCCTGGATCAACGACCCCTCTCTAGTAACTATAACCTGTAATACCCTCCAGAAATACATCCAGACCCCTCTCTAGTAACTATAACCTGTAATATTACACTCCAGAAATACATCCAGGCCCTTCTTGAACTCTTTTAGTGAACTTACCATCACCACCTCCTCAGGCAGAGAGTTCCATAGTCTCACTGCTCTTACCGTAAAGAATCCTCTTCTATGTTTATGTACAAACCTTCTTTCCTCCAGACGCAGAGGATGTCCCCTCGTCACAGTCACAGTCCTGAGGATAAATAGATGATGGGAGAGATCTCTGTACTGACCCCTGATATATTTATACATAGTTATTAGATCTCCCCTCAGTCGTCTTTTATCTAAAGTGAATAAGCCTAATTTTGATAATCTTTCTGGGTACTGTAGTCCACCCATTCCAGTTATTACTTTAGTTGCCCTCCTCTGAACCCTCTCCAGCTCTGCTATGTCTGCCTTGTTCACAGGAGCCCAGAACTGTACACAGTACTCCATGTGTGGTCTGACTAGTGATTTGTAAAGTGGCAGGACTATGTTCTCATCACGGGCATCTATGCCCCTTTTGATGCAACCCATTATCTTATTGGCCTTGGCAGCAGCTGTCTGGCACTGGCTTCTACAGCTTAGTTTGCTGTTCACTAAAATTCCTAGGTCCTTTTCCATGTCAGAGTTACCCAGTGCTTTACCATTTAGTATGTACTGGTGACTTGCATTATTCCTTCCCATATGCATAACCTTACATTTGTCAGTGTTAAACCTCATCTGCCACTTTTCTGACCACCCTCTGTTTTCTATCACTGAGCCAGTTACTTACCCACATACAGACATTTTCTCCCAGGCCAAGCATTCTCATTTTATATACTAACCTTTTATGTGGTACCGTGTCAAACGCTTTGGAGAAGTCCAAATATACGACATCCATTGAGTCGCCGCGGTCAAGTCTAGAACTTACCTCCTCATAGAAACTGATTAAATTGGTTTGACATGACCGATCCCTCATGAAGCCATGCTGATACGGAGTTATTTGCTTATTTTCATTGAGGTACTCCAAGATAGCATCTCTCAGAAAACCTTCAAACAGTTTACCCACAACAGAAGTTAAACTTACCGGCCTATAGTTTCCGGGCTCTGTTTTTGGACCCTTTTTTGAATATTGGCACCACATTTCTCCACTTTGACAGGGTCAGGCAGTGTAAATGTGATCAAACCTGGTCCTAACTACTCCTCAAGTCAAAGTGTAGAGGGCGCAACACTTGCAGAGAGCTGAGCCTCTAGGTGCAACGGCAACACCCCCATTGCTCCTAACTCATTTGAATATATTAAAACTTTTTTTTTCAGCAATGCAGGCACATATGCACATGGGAACAATGAATGCCTTAAGCTGTTAAGCGCACTTGCAACAGGTCAGCCAGTTTCATAGGTATAAATCTGCTGACAGATTACCAGTTTACTAAAACTAGTGTGCCTATTTGTTGTTCTTGAGGGAATCCATAGCCGAGATATCACATTGACAGCTGGGAACACATTCATGTGGACTAGGTGGCAGTTCATTTTAGAAAGTGACAAGTAATCCTGTACAAGGTACTACCCCTTCCCTGTTTTTACTGCTAGTGTCATCTTTATTAGAATTGCCTTTTTTATCTATGAAAATATAGTAATCCCACTTTATAAAATTATAGACCTTAAATCTATGAAAGGGTGTTCATTTGTTCAGAAGCATAAGAAACAACAAAATTAGAGCTTCCCCACTTTTTTTTTTTGGGTGGGTGGGGATGTTTTTGTGGCTGGAGTCAATCATGAAAATATCAGACTTGGAATAATTACCTTTTTGCAGCATATTCCGCATCAAATGAGAGACTTTTTGTAGTGTGTAATTTGTTGGTTCAGGTCTTGAGATAATTTGAGTACTTCAGCTTCAAGTCTCTTATTTTGTTTTTGCAGATCAGAAATATGAGAACGTCCGTAAAAGTATATGGCTTATATAATGTATCTTCTAATACTGCTGGAAAATTTTCCTTCTCGGTTGTGCTGAAAGGGGGTAAAACACCGGCAGTCCTGCCATTCTCGTTTTGGTTACTGACTGTGCTTGAATGGGTTTTCACAGAAAGCATCATCATCCTTTCCTTTTGAAGCCGCTCCACTGTTCTTGAAAGCTCCTGAATCTCCTTACTTTTAGAGACAAGTTCCTGGTTAAGTCTTGTCAACCTTGCTTGATCAGGAGTCTCCTCCATGTTACTATTTGACTCAATATTTCCTTCTTTAAGCATCAGTTTATGTTCCAAGAACAAGTTCTTCGCTTTGAGGGCCTCAATTTCTTTTTGCAAATTCATTACTGTGGTGTGATGAGCATCCTTAAATATAGAAAGTTCTTGCTCAAGAGCTTTAACTTTTACGGTGTGGTCTCTACTCTTCTGGGGTTCATTTAGAGGTCCCTGAGCCAGTAATTCCTCAAGCTCATTTATTCTACTCTCGTATTGTATCTAAATAGAAATGAAAATGGTTAGTCATTAGAGATGAGCGAACGTGCTCAAAACGAGCACTGTACCGCTCGGCTCCCCTGCGCTCGCATGGGCGCAGGCAGCCGCTTCCGTCCTCCTGAGGGGAGCCGAGCGGTACAGTGCTCGTTTTGAGCACGTTCGCTCATCTCTATTAGTCATCCTAAATGTATTAGTTACAGTTTTTAATTTGCCATGTCACTATCTATCCTAAAATCCTGACATTTTCACATTGGCCACAAAGCTTAGTAATGACCATGAATTGATAAAGGGGTTGCTCTGGGTGTTATTACTGTGGGAAACTGCAGTAATTTATAGGGGGGTTATTTACCATCAGATATACGCCAGTATTCTGACGTATATCTGTCGCAGATTGCGGCGCAAAGGTTATTTGCGCCACAATTAGCAACTTGTCACTGCTCATGCCAGGTTTAAAAAAAGGGGACGTGGTGTTAGTGGGGAAGGGTGGGGCCTGTTTTAGGCGTAGAAAATGGTCTAAATCTACGGCAGCAAGGGATCTGGCGTAGATTTAGACCAGCGGTGGATGTGCTGAAGTTATGTACAGCCTGGCGCCTCTACCTAACTTCAGCGGATCCACCACCAACGGGTTTTAGACGCCAGACTTAATAAATGACCCCAATAGAGTCTATATTCAAGAAAATAGCTACTGTCTGTTGAGGCGATTACCGGCAGGTGGTTCCTAATTTTGTGTGTAAATTTGTGTTTCTGTATTCAAAAGAATTTCTGAAAACCGATAGGAATCTGTGACAAAATGAGCTCACCTTGACTTTTTGAAAGTTCTGCTCCATGCTGCGCAGGCTTTTTCTTGGCTTCCTCGTCTTTGCTTTCAAGGTCATTTTCTAATTTTTGTATTCTTCTTTCCAAGAATCTTACTGTATCATTTTTTGATGGCTTGTCTGTTTCAGACACTGCTGCAGCTGCAAACATGAGTGCAGGTATGGAGTTGGGGTGTCTTCTCCTAATAATTGCTTCCATTTCTTTAAACCTGTTCGCAAACACAATTAGATAAACAGACAAAAATTTTAAAAAAGTACGGATATGTAGCAAACAAACAAAAAAAGTTACAATTGGGGCTGACTTCCCCTGCTCTAGTTACCTGAATATGACTGTGTATGGCATTAGGGCTATGGTTTTATTTAGACATACAAAGACCTTACTGTTAGGGAATGTTTTCACACATAAGCAGATTGCATTTCATTATGTCTGAAGGACCCTATTTACCCTCCCTGATGTTGGGGCAGGACAAGCGCCATTTGAGGATAAACATGGTGGCCTTTGCACAGACTGCTTGAGAGTGAATGGAGGAGGGCCGACTGCTACCACAGTCAGTTCTAATGATTATGAGCAGCACATACCTGATTGCATAGGGAGATGTGCTGCTCATAACTGTACATCTTTCATTGCAATTATCAGAAACGGGCTTTTCCTATGAATGCTTGTTCCTGATAACTGGGCCACAAAATCTCCAGTCTAAAAGGAGCTTAAATGGGTATTCCGGTAAAGTGACTTAAGGCATTAAGGCTGCAAGCTGTGACCCAACCAGAAAACATACCTATACATATAACCAGAGTTGCAATTTACCTTGCAATCCATTTGTCTAGCTTCTGTGTGAGCCTGTGCTGCTGTTCACTGATTGGCTGCCTGACATTCCAGTCCAGACACGCCCACTCTACTCAGTAAGCTGCAGCACACTAACATTTAGCTAGAGAACTGATAGCAACACACTGAGCATGCTCGACCTAACAAAGGTTCAGAACTACAGGTCGATGCCATGGTAACTTATGAGGAAACACAGTCAGTAGCAGAGGAAGAAAACTACTTTTATAACTACTGAACGGTAAATATGTGAAATTGACATTATATTAGGTAACTAATAATGATGAATTATTCTAAAACATAAGTTATATTTATGGTAACCGGAATACCCCTTTAATGCTCATTTAGCTCTAGCAACTTTCTGACAGTCTACTTTATCTCGCATCCAATTTAAAGGCTGCTTTTCATGAGGAAAAGCAGCCTCTCATCACACAAAGCTTCAGTGTTAAAGGAAGGGCTGGAGCAGCAGCCACTGATGAGACAGGAGCTCTCCCTTACAGCTTACACTACCATGCTGCTACGCTGCATTCACTCATGAAACCTGCCATCATGTCGGAGATTGAAATACCTGTCATATATGACGGACAGAGGTGAATGGTTTACTAAAAGGCTGATCTGGTACACTGTTTCAATAGCTTCATAGAGTAAATTGGAGCTATTGAAACAGCATCACAAAGCTGTTTCTAAAAAACATGACTAGTATTCAGATCTCATGCATGAATGGCTAGGATGAAACCATACCTTTGAAGGGAAACTGTCATGCTGAATATAGTTTATGAGCTGATAGCAGAATATTATAGAGCAGTAAAAGCTGAGCAGACTGATACAGGGGCCTTGAAAAAGTATGCATACCACTTGAATCTTTCCGAGCATTTTGGGATTTTTATAAGATAGACACAAAGTATCAAGTATGTGTAAGTTGAAAGAAAATTATACTTATTTTAAAATTTTAAAAAAATAAAAATCTGGGAAAGTGTGGTGTGTATCCAGGGCCCCCCTGAGCCAATACTTTGTAGGACCACCTTTTGCCTGCAACTGCAAGTTCTTTTGGGGTATGTCTCTACCAAGCTTTGCACATCTAGGCTTTAAACGTTGCCCATTCTTCTTTTGCAAGAAAAGCTCTATGCTCAGATTGGACGGAGAATCTAAAGCAATTATCAAGTCTTGCTTTAGATTCTCAATAGGATTTAGGTAATGGACTTTGACTGGGCCATTCTAACACATGAATATGCTTTGATGTAAACCAATCCATTGCAGCTCTGGCTGTATGTTAGGGGTGGTTGTCCCTGCTGGAAGGTGAACTCTGCTCCAGTTCTCAAGTCTTTTGCAGCCTCTAACAGGTTTTCTCCAGGATTTGCCTGTATTTTCAAGGCACTGTATATAGCTTTGAAGGGAAAGATTCTGTAAAACTTGTATTTTATTCATTAAATTCCTGCTTATTCTAAGCTTTGAAGTCGAGAAGGTCGGTCCTATCAGTGATTGACAGCCTTCCCTCCTATGAATGTGTATCCAGAACAGCTGTCCACCTCCTCCTAGGACTCCAAAACCCAGAATCCGCAGGATTTTTTTTTAATTAATAGATTACAAAACTGAAGAAAATAAAATAGTAGAGTAAGAATGTTTAAGTAGTGACTTCAATTTAATTTTGCCTTGACTAGAATTTTTTCTAACCTGATCTAGGTATAAGAAACTCTCAGATTACCACAAAAGTGGTAGTAAGATGGTTTCCAGAAATGCTAGCGACTGCGATTCAAAGAAGAATAAACGCAGCCTTGATAAAATCCATAACAATTTACAGACACATAAAATGAATGCATAAAAATTGGCCTCCTGTTTTGCAATATAAAATCCCACCTGCCGCTCTAGATCTTGAATACGCTTTGGCATCTGCAGCTCTGTCCTTTACTCGGTTCTGTTGTTGGACAGATTGACTTCCAGAATCATGTTGTAGCTTTTTCAACCTTGAAGAAAAAACAGCTTAGATTTTATACTACAGGGTGGGCCTTTATATGGATAAACCTAAATAAAATTAGAATGTTTTGGTGATATTAACTTCCTGTTTGTGGCACATTAGTATTATGGGAGGGGGGAAACTTTCAAGATGGGTGGTGACCATGGCGGCCATTTTGGATCCAACTTTAGTTTTTTAAATGGGAAGAGGGTCATGTGAGACATCAAACTTATTGAGAATTTCACAAGAAAAACAATGGTGTGCTTGGTTTTAACGTAACTTTATTCTTTCATGAGTTATTTACAAGTTTCTGACCACTTATAAAATGTGTTCAAAGTGCTGCCCATTGTGTTGGATTGTCAATGCAACCCTCTTCTCCCACTCTTCACACACTGATAGCAACACCGCAGAAGAAATGCTAGCACAGGCTTCCAGTATCCGTAGTTTAAGGTGCTGGACAAGTCGTATCTTCACAGCATAGACAATTGCCGTCAGATGACCCCAAAGATAAAAGTCTAAAGGGGTCAGATCGGGAGACCTTGGTGGCCATTCAACTGCTACATGACGACCAATCCACTTTCCAGGAAACTGTTCATCTAGGAATGTTCAGACCTGACACCCATAATGTGGTGGTGCACGATCTTGCTGGAAAAACTCAGGGAATGTGCCATTTTCAGTGCATAAAGAGGGAAACACATCATCATGTAGCAGTTGAATGGCCCCCAAGGTCTCCCGATCTGACCCCCTTAGACTTTTATCTTTGGGGTCATCTGAAGGCAATTGTCTACGCTGTGAAGAATAAAGTTACGTTAAAACCAAGCACACCATTGTTTTTCTTGTGAAATTCTCAATAAGTTTGATGTCACATGACCCTCTTCTCATTGAAAAAACTAAAGTTGGATACAAAATGGCCGCCATGGTCACCACCCATCTTGAAAAGTTTCCCCCCTGCCATATACTAATGTGCCACAAACAGGAAGTTAATATCACCAATCATTCCCATTTTATTTAGGTGTATCCATATAAATGGCCCACCCTGTATACTACTACCTCTGTCCATGCAATATAGTATGTAATATAGCTCCAGCGACAACTGATTCTTGTTGGGGATCTCTGCTCTACCTCACTGAGCACTTCTTTGCTGATGCTTAGCACCAGCCCGTTCTCAGGATCGCTGGACAGACCTGTTAGTTAGTTAGTAAATACCTGCATCTTCAGACTTTCTATTTGTTCGTATGCATCTTTAAGTCGCCCAGCATCTTTATCCATTATATCTTGGTTTTCTGCAAACCAATGTAACCTTTTATTCAATCGGGCAATTTCCTTCTTGTATGTCTCTTCCACGATCTTAATTTCGTATGATTTATCACCTATAAAAAAATACAGATTATCACTGACCTTTTTTCTAAACAACACAGTATAGTATGCACAAGCAACTCAATAGTCAAAGGGTTTCTTCAGAATTTATGCAAGATGGCCTCTAGCAACTTATCATAGAATGTCAACAGCTGCCTGGGGGGCAAGGGGAAGACAGGGCTTCCCTATACACTGTGCTCCAGTGATTTTTTTTTTAAATGATCCAACACACAGTTCCTGTTAGGCTGCCCAGCCGACAGCGTATCTCACACAGTATGGCTCTTTTACTGTCTACTGTATAGCAGGATCACAGGAAAGCAACGTAGTTGCAGTGTGTAGCACCATCAATTACCTGCCAAGCAAACTCTGCAAATGAATGTGACCCATCCAGAGGCGTAGCTAGAACTGACTGGGCCCCACAGCAAATTTTTGTATGGGCCCCCCACACACATACATAGCTGCACTCATACACGCACTCTCCATATACATGCGTTCACCATAAACATAGACGCACTTATACACGCACTCTCCACATACATGCGCTCACCATATACATAGACACACTCATACACGCACTCTCCATATACATGCGTTCACCATATACATGGACGCACTCATACATGCACTCTCCACATACATGGACGCACTCATACACGCACTCTCCACATACATGGACGCACTCATACACAGTCACCACATACATGAACGCACTCATACATGCACTCTCCACATACATGCGCTCACCATATACATAGACACACTCATACACAGTCACCACATACATGCACTCTCCACATGCATGGACGCACACATATACAATACACATATATAGACACCCAGCTTTCCTGCGGTGCCTCTCCCCCATACTCTAATGCCTCTGCACTTGTGCCATGCAGGACAGCAGGGAAGCTGGGTGACATCTCATGAAGTAATGTCACCCAGCTTTCCTACTGTACTGCATGTCACATGTGCAGAGACATGAGGACAGTCTGGGAAAGCTGATTATAACCCCAGTTCCCCTGACACTCACATCACTGGGAGGTTGTGGAAATCCTACTGTTGTCCAGCATGCTCTGCATGGAAGGATCCGGCTGCAAGAATCGCGGGTAAGAAAGGGGGTGGGGCTATGATAGATCCGCCCACATCGGGCCATCCTGATGCTAGGAGAGGCGGGGGAAGTCAGCTGCTCAGACAGGGGCCCGGTTTGACCAAGTATAGTGACTGCTCCCGGGCCCCTTCTGAGCTCGGGCCCCAAAGCAGCTGCTTCCCCTGCTTCCCTGGTAGCTATGCCACTGGACCCATCCTATTCACATTCTAGGAGGGGTTGCAAGAGATCATCTTGTATATTTCCTGGAGAACTCCTTTAAAAGGGTTTTCCAGGATTTTGATATTGATGGTCTCACCTCAGAATATGCCACACAGCATTAAAATGTATTGACTCTGTAGAGCCAAAGTTCGTATCAGCAGAAGTTGCACAAGACTTTGGTGAATTACTACAGTATTCCTATCTGCGTATTTAAAAACAATTTAAAATAGGAATCCAAAGTGGGCTTTGGTACTGGCTGGTACCTTGGTACCAAAGCCCACTTCGGATTCCTATTTTAAATTTTCGTCAGAATAGGTCATCAATATCAGATAGCTGCAAGGCCAACTCCTGGCACCCCCTGCCGATTAGCTGTTTGAAGAGAAAGCAGAGCTTGTATAAGTGCTGCCTTCTAGTCATTGTTTACCTGTTTTCCATCAACATCGCAGAGGTCAGCAGGTGTAATTATATCTCATCCATCCCATTCAGTTCTATGGGATGGCTCCTTCCTGTTCAAATAAATAGAAAGGAGCCATGCAATTAAAGTGAATGGGATGATGTAGTTGTAATTACACCTACTGACCACTGCAGTTGTGATGGTAAGCAGGTAAACAATGAAGAGAAGGCAGCGTTCATACGAGGGCTGCCTTCTCTCCAAACAGCTGACCGGCAGGGGTGCCTTGAATTGGCTCCCTGCTAATCTGATATTGATTAACTGAAAAAAAAAAAAAAAAAAAGATTCTTTTAATTGAACACTTCTGTGTTCAATTGATGTAGTATTCTGCATTGCTGGCTGGTGGCGTTCCTCGATGGCACCATCCAACAGCGCAGGATACTACTTCATGATATGGTCGTGAACAAGGTCCTGGGAAAGGACCGAAACGTTGGCCACTGTATAACCTCAATTTGGATGGATAAATAAACATAGAAGTGTTCAATTAAAAAAACCTATTGAGTGCCGTATTTTTTACAACTATTTTATCTGATCTGATTCATGGGGTTCCGAATTATTCACCGGCCTCAAGGTGTATAACCACCTATTGACTACAGAGGTATTTCAGGTCATAAACATGTGTTCCTTATGCTGGAAAGAAACTAAGGCAACTGTATTTATTGCTTTAATTTTATTCATTTACGGTATACAGTTCTGTACACAGATTGTTATGCTCTGGGAGCATGGACCCCAAAGGTGACATGTTAACCTATCTTTGTGATTTTGAAGTTTGGAAGGAAACTGAAGTACCCGCAACCAATCCACATAAACACAGGGAGAACATACAAACTATATGCATACATTGCCCTTGGTACTATTTGAACCTACGATCCCAAGTTCCACAAGACAATGTAAATTCACAGCTGTACATTAAAAATGTTCTACCTGAAATGTTGGCTAACTGGTCTTTCAGAAGATCTCGTTCTTTCTTCATCTGCAACAGGTCAACTTCCAAAGCCTGTTTATCCTTCTTGAACCTAGCTATATCTTCTAACAAATTGCTCTCTCTTTTCTGTTTTAAAACAAAAGGCAAACACAATACACAATTTTCCCTTAGTGACCAATCTGTCATTTTGGGTTACATATGACATTTTCCTTTTTGGTGGGGATAACAGTAATTCTGGCATTGTTTTTTTTTTTTTTAATGCACTCACCGTGCCGGATAAATTATGTAATAATTGTATAGTTCTGGTCATTATGGATGCGGCAATACCACATAACTTTAGGGTTTATTATTATTTTATTTTATTATTATTATTTTTCAATTTAAAAGCATGTTTTTGAATGGAAAAAGGTGTATGTGTGTTTATTTTTGTTAACAAAAATGTGTTAATTCTTTATTTTACACTTATTAGCCCCCACAAGGGGACTTTGACATGTGATTGTTCGATTGCTTCTGTAATACACTGTACTACTTATATAGTGCAGTGTATTACGCCGTCAGTGGGAAACTGACAGGCAACCTATTGGGCTGCACTCTAATAGGCATACACAGAGGAAAGGCCTTGGGACCTTCATTGGACCTCTGGCTGATCTCATTTGCAGCGGTAACGATGGCTGACAGAGAGCCCTCTTTCTCTAAAACGACTTAGATGCCGCAGTCGCTATTGACCAAGACATCTAAGGGGTTAAACTTCCAAGATCAGCAATTCTGCCAATCCGGGCAATTAGAGCAGGAGCCCGGATGTCATGAGAGAGTCAAGCTTCTGCTCTTTGCTGCATGTGAGACCCATACAGAGTTCAGACTGGACCGCTGTAAAAAAGGTGGCAACCTAGCCTAAGGCCCCTTTGAGACCGTCGTAAAAAGGCGCATTGTTGGTCACTAAGAGTTAAGACTTTGCTTTAATATCCACAGCAAATATAAAAACATACTGTGAGGAAATAAATGACTGTAGAGTCATTATAGGAATAATCATTGCAGGAAGCATTAATGTAATGGGAAATGCTTTAGTACAAAGGGTTATTTACCTTAACCAGGGCCTGTGCAAGGAAACAACTCATGAGCCATGAGAGACATTCTGTTTTATCTGAATTAGATTACCGTATATTCATGTGAATGTACTTTTCATGACAGTTAAATAAATGTGTCCTAAGTAGCATGATTCTACTTACCTGAATAGCACTCAGTTCAGCAGCAGCCAGATCTTTATAACTGTTGGTATCAGTGCCAGCATACTGACCATGCAGTTTCACACTATTAACCTTTTCCCTAAAAAGTCAGACATACTTATAAATAACACCAAATATCACTTTCACCACTGTAGTAATGATTTTAAAAAAGCCATAGAGAAATTATGTTCCACTATGATTTCAGATTTTTTGTAGACATATATGTCTATTTTACAATTACTGATATCTTGTTTTACAAAGCCATCAAATTATGAGGTTATATATAATGAATAAGTAACTTTAACAGTACTACTAAATAATACATCATCAGAAGACTTTCTTTAACAGAACCGATCACTGAAAGGAATATGTTCCAATAAGATAACTGAAGAACATATATTACACACATTTTAAACATGTGAGAATTTAAAATAGACATATAGTACGACTGCGTGGCGATAATAATTTTGTTTCCATGGTTACAGACTACGAACAACTGCTGTGTGTAGTCCGATTCTGCACGTATGTGTTGCCCCCCTTCTTGGTAACATACAAACGTCAGGAAGGGACTGACACATTTGGATTTGTTTGGAGTCCAACCATGGAGATGTAGGTCTGTCCAGGAGATGGAGACACAAAAACAGAATATTTTTTAGCCATGTCTATTTCCCAAATGTATTCAATTTTTTATCACCCTCCTACTCCTACTTTTGTGTTACTGTGCTAATATTCTACATGTCTGCTGCTGCACTTCCATTGAAGGTACATATGATAATAACTGGCATTATGCTAATACAAGGTTATTTTAACAATTAACAAGCAAAAGTTTTCATTGTCAAACCGCATATAAAGAAAATGTATTAATATAATATGGATTACCGGTATATTTTGTTGGTTTCATAATACTGCACCCATTACTAGATTATGCATTGTCATGTCAGTTTACCTTACTGAAATAAGTTCGGCCTTCAAAGCCTGATTTTCTTGAAACATTTGCTCTTCATTTTGTTTGTTTTTAACTTGGAGCTCTTTAACTTGATTATACAGCCTTTCATTTTCCTGGAAAAATTCACAATAAAATCAGTAAATAATGAAATACTTTACCCCTTCTCCTTGTATGCATTTAGTGCTTAGTGACCAAGCAATTTTTTCATTTTTGATCATCACCTTCCGAGAGCTATAAGGCTACTTTCACACTAGCGTTTTCGCTGGATTCGGCAGGGTTCAGCAAAAACACTTCCGTTACTGATAATACAACCGTCTGCATCCGGTATGAATGGATCCGGTTGTATTATCTTTAACATAGCCAAGATGGATTGGTCATGAACTGATTGAAAGGCAATGGGGGATGGATCCGTTTTCTATTGTGCCAGATTGTGTCAGAGAAAACGGATCCGTCCCCATTGACTGGCATTGTGGGTCATGACAGATCCATCTTGCTCCGCATCACAAGACGGAAAGCAAACTACAACATAACTTTTTTATTTTTCCGTCAATGCAGCCATATGTGGGTTTTGTTTTTGAGTGACACGTTGTATTTTTTAATGGCATTTTGGGGTACACATAACTTGACTGGAGAGTAAATTAACTGATTTAACTCTTTCAAGGTGGGTGAGGGTGGATGAAAAAAAGATAACAAGATTATCATTTTTAACTTTATTCTCTGCATCAGTACAATTATGGCGATACCAAAATACATAGATTTTATTTTATATTTTACTACTATTGCACAATAAACCCCCTCATTTTTGTTTTTTAAAGAATGTTTTTGCATTGCCACATCCCAAGAATCATAACATTTTTATTTTCTACAGAGCTGTGTGAGGTTTTGTGAGGGCTGTGTGCAGGACACTTTCATTGGTATCATTCTGGCATACATAACACCTTTTGATCGCTTTTCTCTCTATTCTGTTCTGTTGTTTTTTTGAATAAGTAAAAAAAAACAGCAATTCCTCCATTTTTTACGTCATACACAGTGCAGGATAAATTGCATGATGGGGGCGGAGCCTAGCAGCGGAGACGGATGCTAGCGTGTTCGTGAGCTCTCCAGTGAATCGCTGGGAATCGGGCTATCTACGCATACATATCCCACTAAAAATGGGCAAGATGGGGAGAGACAAGTCAAAAGATACCCCTGGTACGCAAAGGACGACTACCTGCTCTGGAGGGCTGGAGAAATTCATGAGGAAAGCTGATCCTCCGGTCACCCGCCAAGAATCCAAGATGGCACCGGGTAAAATCCCGCGCGCAGACAGAGGCCTTGCTGAGGACTCTGAAGATGACAGGGAAAGTGATTCGCCCGATAACAGAGACCTGGATGAAAGACCAGTATCCAGAACCTTCATGAGAGAACTCCTACACGAGACGATTGAACCTCTAGTCCAGGAGTTGAAGGATACTAAAAGGACATGCAGCAACTAGGGGAGCAAGTCGAGTCATTGGAAACTAACCAGACGTCGCTGATCAAATATGAAACTGCAGTTTCACATAGTCTAGATTCAGCTCAAGCCTACATTAATACCACTCATAATTTGCTAGAAGACCAGGACAATAGAGAGGTAGGCGGAACAACCTCCGACTGAAAGGTCTCCCTGAGTCTATTCAGCCAGACGCCATAATGGCGGCCCTGACGGAGTTCTTCACCAAGCTTCTGGGAGATGTAACGGTGGCTGACCTTGCTATGGATAGAGCCCACAGGGCTCTGAGGCCCATTCCAAAGGACAGCGAGCCACCGAGAGATATAATTTGCCGAATGGTGAACTTTCAGGTGAAAGAAAAGATTTTAAAAGCAGCCCGTACAGCTACCTGCCTCACCTTTGCTGGTACAACGGTCTCCATTTACCAGGATCTATCATCTATCACCTTACAAAAGAGAAGGGCGCTCAAACCGCTACTAGAGGTTTTAAGGGAAAAAAAGATCCTATATCACTGGCTGCATCCATTTGGCCTCTTGATAACTTTCCCTGACAGGAAACTAGTGATCCGCTCTCCCAACGACCTCAACAGAATATATGCAATGCTCAATATTGATGCCCTACAAATAGAGGATTGGACCCTAGTGAAGGATTTGACATCCCTGCCAGACCTACCTTTTGTGAAAGAATGGTCACAGAGCCGAGCCCCGAAACACAAGAGAAAACAAGAAAAGCCGTCCGCACCGCTACAACAAGATAACCCGGACTGAGGAGTTGGAGGTCCGGATCCATTTCTACTCACCTCCTTTAACCTGCCAGACACTCGTCAGGGATTCAGTTAAAGTGCCTTAATCCAGTTGCCTTTCGTTACTCAGGTTTTTCTATCTTGATCATACGCATATCTTGCGGTTTATCTGCTAGCTACTTGTTCGTGTTATACTTTTAGTTGCCTAATGACGGGAACATCAGGAAAAGTTACCTTATATTGGTGTACCACTCCGCAGACATCAATCTGATCTACCTGTTATTTATATCCTTATAAGACTTAAGCAGCAGTAGATAGGATGTTTGATATACATTATGTCCACAGAGCTACTATGTGATCCAATCCCCAATGTATGACATAGTTCAGTTAAAAAGTTATTG